>OMKP01086469.1:0-10845 GCA_900302375.1 Bathygadus melanobranchus | reverse complement strand
TCTGTCTCCTACCTATCATGTCCTCTCCCTCTGTCTCTGTCTCTCTCTCTCTACATCTCTCTCTCTCTCTATATCTCTCTCTCTCTCTATCTCTCTCTCTCTCTCTACCTCTCTCTCTCTCTCTATCTCTCTCTCTCTCTACATCTCTCTCTCTCTCTACATCTCTCTCTCTCTCTACATCTCTCTCTCTCTCTACATCTCTCTCTCTCTCTATATATCTCTCTCTCTCTACATCTCTCTCTCTCTCTACATCTCTCTCTCTCACTACATCTCTCTCTCTCTCTACATCTCTCTCTCTCTCTCTCTCTATCTCTCTCTCTCTCTCTCTACATCTCTCTCTTTGTCTCTCTCTCTACATCTCTACATCTCTCACTGCATCTCTCTCTCTCTACATCTCTCGCTACATATCTCTATCTCTCTCTCTCTCTCTACATCCCTCTACATCTCTCTCTCTCTACATCTCTCTATATATCTCTCTACATTTGTCTCTCTCGATTGAGGGAGGTTTGGGGGTATTTTACCTGGTCTGTGAATCTGTTTATAAATGCAGTATTACCATCACTAAACCACTACTTGCAGAGTTTACTCATTCAATGAATAAAGTAGCAATGCTTGTACACATGCAGCAAGGGGCTTTGCAAATGGATTAATGGCAATGTTTATTCATGCAGCATTAGCGAAACCGAAGCACAGCAGGCTCACGAAGATTACGGTCTGGCATTTCTACCGTGACGCCCACCGGCTGATGTGGGAGCAGGACCGAGGGCATTATCTCCATTATCAACCCTTACAGACCATGGATGTATTATAATAACACGGTCAGGATTGAAGCGTTATCAACCGTTACAGACCATGGCTGTATTAGAATGACACAGGATGGAGGCAGGTCAGTGTTTTAAAGCCGTTTCAACGCCCTGTTGGACTCTCCTTTCTCTGGATGATCTTCATGATACGTTGATACTTGACACTGTGATACGGTGGTACGGCAGGCAACTGACTACGGTCAATATAATTGTGTGTTGATTGGCGATGTATCATAAGTTGGCCTCCATTACAGCTAACCACTGTTTTACAGTAACGCCCGACAGCTAGGCCTACATGTGACATGCGATGGCAGCCACTTTAGCAACTCGATATCCTGTACAACCAGGCATGGAACAACACCATGATGTTATCAACGTAGTCCGCAGGCGCAAATTCCCTTAACGTCCAGCTCGACTCGAGCTAGCGCCACACAATGCATCATGGACGTTGTAGTAAATTGGCAATATTATACAACTCGCGTCTGTTGTTTATCCTGAGCGTTTTCGTTTGGTTTTTGGGGTACATTTTGACAGCTTGGGACACAATGATCACACTATGCTGTTAATAAAAACGTGGCTGTGCCAGTGGAACGTCCCTTTAAATGATTGTCACCTCACTGGTCCTTACTCATAAGCACACAGCACACACACATACTGGAGTACACGTATTTGTGTGAATGCTGATGTTTGTTTCAGAGTTACCAGCTCGAGTGTGTGTAGATTTGTATGCTAACCCATGGGACCTGCTTAATAGAACTAAAGTGTTATCTGCTATTCCACTATAGTGGCTCAGGATGAAGTACCTACTTAAGAGTAAACTTGAGATAAGAGATGGCGTCTTTCCAGTCGCTTGGGTCTCACAAGACTTTTTATGCTGAGTTTCACAGAGACTTCCTGAAACAAACCAGAGGCGCATTTAGATTTATATGCTCAGCGGTTGCTTTTTATCCAAAGCAATTGGAAAAAGAACAGCACAGCCTGATGCAGAACAACGGCAGAAGTGTTGAAGTGGTGCAGAAATAGGTTTGAACTTCAACCAGAAACAGCAGCCAGAGGTTGGGCTTTTGTATGTTTGTATGTTTGTGTGTCGAGTACAGAGAGAAAGAGATTCTGACCACCTAGGGCGACAGCAGCTCAGGAGGTAGAGACGGTTGTCCGAGCAACCGGAGGGTTGCTGGTTCGATCCCCGGCTCCCCGTAGCTAAGTGTTGAGGTGTCCCTGAGCAAGACACCTAACCCTAACTGCTCCCGACGAGCTGGCTGTTACCTTGCATGGTTGACACCGCCGTTGGTGTATGAATGCTGAATGTGAGGCAATGTAAAGCGCTTTGGATAAAAGCGCTATATAACTGCAATCCATTTACCTAGACTAAACCCAAACAAAACACAATGTTAAGACACGTGTTGTGACAACATGTGTTTATTTATGTTGTCGACAAACCGACAGTCCTTACCACTATATATCACCCCCCTACAATGATTGTGTGTATTCATGACTTCGTGACTCACCTCTCCTAACCTCCTCTCACCTCTCCTCTCGTCACCTCACCCCACCTCCTCGTAAGCTACAACAGTAGCTCGGGACAGTCTCTCTGCTCATTAGCCGTGAGCGTAGCTCGTGGCTAGTCTTTGTGCTGCTAGCTCATCAGACACCCACGCGTTACGGCTTCCCGTTGTTGATATTACAAGCTCAGCTGAAAGAAAGACGTCGGCCATTTTGAAGTAGACTATAATGTATACTACAGTGACCCAATTTTCTCTTGAAGAAGTGACTTGTTACAAGTTCCAGATATTCCTTTGTTCAGCAAAAAGATTCTAAAATGATTTTACTGATGTGTGTGTGTGTGTGTGTCTGTGCGCTTGTTAGCGACGTGTAGTGTTACTGTACTCAGGCGTTTGGACCAGAAGCTTTTACTCTTTATTTAGTTTTCTTTATTTCCAAAACTCATGCAAACAAATAATAAACCAACCCTTTTTACTTAGATTAAAATATATATGAATAGATTTTGAAAGGGCAAAGGTTCTAGTTTCTCATGAATATTAATCTCCAGGTGGTAATTAGTCTCGTGTCGATCTGATAGGCTGTGACACAACCTCGCTACACGGGGGTCTACCGATCGGCTTCAGCACGCATGGCCGATCATAAACAATAGGCTATCAATACAATTATGACGGATTCCCTATTTGAGTAGCCTAGGGTTTTTCATTTCAGAAAAATAAATCTGATGGTCCGCCAAATTACAAATGTCCCCGTTTTTCATTTCAGAAATCTGGTCACCTTACCTTTGCAGGTAAACAATAAATCACTATAAATGTAAATGAAATCCTAAATAATTAAATTATATCCCACACTGAAGTTTTGTCCTTGGAGATGACTGCTGTGTGACAATAAAAGTCCCCAGTATATATAGAGGCAGGGGACTTTTATTATGACACCGCAGCGATCCCCCTCCATCTCCCCTGGGAATCGATCCCCTGGTAAGGGGATCTGTGAGGGAGAGATTGATAGATACGAGTGGGGGATGTCGTTCTTCTCCTAATGAACACTAAGTCACGGACTCGAACCCATCTCTCTCACACACACACACACACACACCACACACACACACACTCATTGTGGGGTTTATAATAATGTGATATTTGATGGCATATTAAACAGTGTGTTCCCTGCACCTGCAGGGAACCACACCTTGTCCTCTCTGACTGGGTTAAAGAACAGATCTCCTACCTGACCTACCCCCTGTTCACTTGCTCTATTGACCTGGCAACCAGGAATGCTTGTAACTTGTTCTATTCTAATTGCACTCTACCTTCAGCGATATATTGTTGTCTCCCTCTTTCGACAAATGTGTTACTTTTTTGTAAGTCGCTTTGGATAAAAGCGTCTGCCAAATGCTCTAAATGTAAATGTAAATGTTCGTCCTTGTCTGTCTGTCTGTTTTTACTTCATACATGTCGAACTGTGTCTCAACGTCCCATGCCCACACACCATGACTATCTGCTTCAGCAGCACAGTATAAAGACCATTCACACACACACATGCACACACACACACAAAGATAACTTGTTAACAAATGAAACACAGTGTGACGGCAGTCGTGTGTTAATTGCACTCCGTAAGAATGAGGCTTTGCATGCGTTGCAGGAAGCCTATCAGCCGGCTTTCCTCTTCCAGCCAAGCGTTGGATGTGCTGTGCTGTTGCAGTGCAAACTCGTGATAGTAGCCAACACCATTAGCTGAGTGGCCACTGCTGGGAGTGGGAGTAGCTGGGAGACTATGCACACGTAATTGTTTCCCTCTCTCTCTCTGGGTGGCTGGTTGGCCAGGTATCTGGACATTTTTTGGGTAACACTTTACAGTAAAGGTACATTAATGAACCGTTAATTGGAATTTGTTTTTGCAGTAATAGGCATTATTATATTGTCTTAGCATAGGGGTTAGGGTTACTATTAAACATTATGTTTACATTATGATCCCTATTAAATAATGTAAAAAATAATACTTTAGTTAACATGAACATGATTAGTAAACATGATTACTAGACCATTCGTCATCTGTCAGTTAACATTAGTTAATGCTTATTACCGCATTAACTAATTAATGGTTAATTACTGTACCCTTATTATTAAGTGTAAGCATTTTTTCAATTGCTCTCTTGTCTTTCCTCTTTCTATCTCCCTCTCTCTCTCTATTCTGCACTCCCTCTCTATCTGTCTCTCCTCTCTCTGAGCTGGCCCTGTGCTGTTGACCATTATGACACTGTTTACCTGACTTTCCCAGCCCTCCTCTCACTTATGGACTCTTAATTGCTGTCATCAATCACTTACAGGCAGAGTAAGCACACGCACGGACACACACACACACACACACACACACACGAGACAAAGCTGGAAAGTGGTTGAAAATAGTCACTTTGACATTTCTCCTGTTGGCATTTCATTCACCGCTTATCTGATCGGCCGTCTTATTTCTTATTTCTTAGTTTTGCTCTTTTCTTTTCATTTCTTTGGAAGAAGGTCATCAAAAAAACTATCATAACACGTCACTGGCTGCAGTCCTCTGGTCTAGTGGCTCCAGGCTCTGCTTCATTCCCAACATTAACCAACATTAGTTTTGGTGCAGTGTTGTAAGCGCTGCCAGTGTGTACCTCCCTCCTGTCCAAAGGCCTCAGGTGCAGCTCCTCTCATTCACTAATCACCAATACCGTTCCCTCTAATTGGTTAATTACCTCAAGGTCACTGGATCATTCATAGCTTCGTGACTTTGACAGTTTCAATGTAGTGGCACCCGGAAGATTCCAGAATACCCACAATTTGGAGATTCTTTTACACAAAATGTGGACACGTGTCGTTTTTATATTTTTTAATTCATTAATTCACAAATGTAATCATATTCCGCACATAGATAGTGTGTGTGAGTGTTTGTGTTTGTGTTTGGTGGCTAGTTTAAGCAGCCTCACCTGGCCCGAGCCAGGCTGATTAGACTCTGGAGCTGTGTGAGGCTGTACACATGTGGTGCATTGAGTAATTAAGGCACACAGGATAAACCAGCTATCAACACACACAATCAGGGAGAGAGCTCTGCCATGTCAGCACTTACCACCTGCTCTGGCTGTAACATCTTGCCAATACGCCAATAAACTGTTTTAATAATATCTACCTGTGTCCTGGTCGTTGGACGAGCCCAGCAAAGCCAGGAGTGTCTGCCACAGTCAGCTTAATTTGAAAGGTTCTGTTCCAAAACCACAGACCACATTTAGAAACACAGATAGTCTGCAGTCTCCATTCCCGTGCTGCGGTCTCCTTGTCTGAGCTTCAGATTGCCTTTTTGGCTTTCAACCGCTTCCTTAAAAGGCTGTAAAACTAAAAGTGAATTCCAAGGGAGCCAGCAGACCCAGCTAGCCAGCAAAATGCACAATTTAATCCACAGAGGAGATAGAAATAGCATCAGAATCCCGTGTGTGTAGACGCAGATCTGTGTATTCTCATTAGGATAGGGAAGAAGACCTGCCGTAGCTATGTCGCTAACGTCCTTATTTTCCCACTGAAAACACTTTTAACACAGCTTGACATGGAGCAAGATATGTCTTTTCAGCTGTCGCAGCAGCAGTGGAGATCTAATTTGATACGGTGAGGAGTTCGGTGCTCGAAAAATAATTGGGCTTCGATTGAAGTGTCTGTGTTTATTTGTACTCGAAAATGGAAATACTGTATTGGCGAACGCTAGACAAATAGAGGAACGTATTTAACTCCCTTTGACATGGTCACAAGAATGTATGGCTTATTTCGCTGCACAACATATATGGTGGGTCCTGGGCCAAAAGTACCTCCACAGGTACACGCGGGTACACACTGAATGAAAAAGTTTGGGAAACCCTGATCTAAAGACTGCATGTTGCCTGGCAAGTATGTATTCTGCCCCATTCAAATTAAGTAAAAGTAACACACCAGCCTGCAGCTAATGATTATTTTGATTGATTGATATATTTGATTTGACAGTCATTGCACGTGACAGTCCTAGACACCTGCACTCTCTCACACTAATAACCCGTGACATTGGCCATTCATTAAAAGTCACCTAATTTTCTGAGCCGTGAAACGTCCACGTAATCAACTAAGGTCCATTCGTCAGCGTAATTGATTAGACGACACAATCGATTAGCTGACATAATCGACTAATCGTCGCGGCCAGAGTAACACATGGTGTATATTTTTTTGTACCTGTTGTCTGAAGACCCGCACCTCTTCCGAGAACATAATTCATAAACGGATTGTTACTTGTAGCTGGTTTTGAATGATGAAATGCTAACTTTTCATGCACTTGACAACCTAAATGAAGTAAGTCCTCCTATCCTTGTCGTCCTGATTCCTAGCTACTTTTTTTTTTTGTAACTTTATTATGCTGTTTCATATTTTTGTACTTTTGATCATCATATGCTTTAATGGCTCTCTACCTCACTTGTAAATCGCTGTGGATAAAATCAACTGCTAACTGGCTGAATGTAAATAGAAATATATGTCTTCGTACAAGCGACAGGTGAGCATTTCCGCCAGGAGGCTGCATATAGCTGACCTGCTTGGCCTGTCCTAGGCATCCCTCTGTGTCTCTATGTTATTCCCGGAATTCTGCCACTAATTGGCTGGTGTTTTTTAACTGCATTTTCAAAGACCTCTAACTTTTAATTGGAATGTCAGATACCTGTATTAAAAATACACCCAGCACCGGCTGTGTGTTTACTGTTTGAACTGTTTTTCCTGCCTGTATTTCAAATTTGAGAAGCCCAATTTGTCAAACTGAATTTTGCAACCACCAGATACACACGCATGCGCGCGCGCACACACACACACACACACACACACGCGCCGATCCATATTCTTCTGTGGCCTTGCTACACAGTAAAGGAACATTTCTATTGTTAGTCTATTAATTGCGTGTAATTGGGCTGTCGGGACACCCTTTGAGACCCGTATTTTGAGTCGGGCCTACGCTACACGGTTTTATCGACGTGTAAAACACACCCACTGTCGATGTCCAATTAAACACATTATTTGGTGACTTTGTTTCCGGGAGCGCTTTGTCCGTGGTTGCCAGGCAACGTATTGGCTGCAATGGTTGCGTCATTTCCTGAAAGCTAAGCGGTTTGGGGCTCCGGCCGCGAGACTCCGCACAGAGTCTGGGGAGCTCGAGAGGACGGTGTCGTCGAGCAGGTCATCTGGAAGACTGCAACGAAACTGAGAACGCAAACGCCATTTTAACGTAGTATTGTTTGCTCTCTACTCATCATAGCGCTTGGATGTACGCGGACGTGTCGGACGCTGGATTTATAAACAGCAACTACGAGGAAAGCGGATGAGGGATTCAACTTCGGACCGTTTGCGGATCCGCGAATGATAACAGTAACTTTGTGTCGGCATGACGAAGGATAATTACGTTCGTACCGCCGTGTGATAGAGCTCACATAACTTTATTCCCGGTTTACATACATATATATGTATATATGGACGGGTTTTTGCTTTGCACCGGTGCGTTCCTCGCACGCGCCTGTTGACGGCGAGCGGCAGAGACACCGGAGAAGCTTCGGCTCGCGCCAGCCACCGGAGAAGCTTCGGCTCGCGCCAGCCACCTGACCTCTGTACAGGGAAACAAGCGCGTGGTTAATGAAACGGGCGGGTGATCCTTACGTCCGTGTGTGTACGCCACCTCGTTAGCTATACACCTGTTAGGCTACTTGTTAGGGTTGAAGGCTAAACTTATTACGCAGAAGGATTACAAGTTTCCAAGTGCGTTTCCAAATTGATTTGTACAGTTATATCTTTCACTTGTTCTATTTTTTATTTGCTTTTTAGTTGTAGATTTCGCGTCATTGACGGAACTTAAACGTTTGTGTGGACGCGTTTGCCGGACAGAACCGTTTTGTGTTTGTTTTGAACCACTTTAACCGGAGTCCATGTCCTCCGGCAGTCGCTATGGCCAGAAGCACCGTTCTACGTTTCTCCCCCACGAGCGGCTCCATGCGTGCTGAGTAACTGCTCCGGTGTGGCGGGCCGTGTCCCCGCGGGAAGACTGCCGCCATGAGCAGCATGGACCTCGAGCGCATGTCGCTCAGCTCCTCGGCCAACTCCGTCGCCTCGAGTGCCCGGACGCTGTCGGCCAACGTGAAGAAGCTCCACAACGCCTTGAACCTGCTGCTCAACGAGTTCGAGCGGGAGCAGTTCATCCACTGTCTCAACGTGTACCACTCCAAGCGCAACGTCTACGACCTGGTGCAGACCCTCAAGATCATCCTCAACGCGCCGAGCAAACGGCAACTCCTGCCCATGCTCCGGCTGGTCATTCCCCGCTCGGACCAACTTCTTTTCGACCAATACACCTCGGAGGGTCTCTACCTGAAATCGGATTTAGTGGCGAGCAACGGGACACTCGAGCCCCCGAACGACTTGCCCTACGCCAGCCCGAGCCCGACCCCTCCACCTGCGCGGGATGCATGCCTGTCGTCGCCAAATGTCCCCCGCGAGTCCCAAGTGACACTGCGGGGCTCCCCGGATAGTTTCAGCACCAGCAGCGAGGGGACAGCTCCCCTCGTGCCGCTACTCGGGAAAAACTTTGTCCACGAGCCTCCCGGGGAGGTGCGCCACGTGAACATGAAGCGACACAAGAGCAACGAGGGACTGGGGTTCAGCATCCGCGGGGGTTCGGAGCACGGGGTGGGCATCTACGTGTCGCTCGTGGAGCCCGGCTCTCTCGCCGAGAAGGAGGGTCTTCGGATCGGGGATCAGATCATGAAGGTCAACGACAAAGTGTTCGATAAAGTGACCCACGCAGAAGCTGTTAAGGTACGTTTATTTAGTAGAGGTGTGTTAATGTGCGTGCAGGTGGCATTGTGCGTGCCTCCATATGGTCTGTACAGTGTGTGTGTGTGTGTGTGTGTGTGTGTGTGTGTGTGTGTGTGTGTGTGTGTGTGTGTTATACAAGCTTTTGTGAAGTGAAACTGCAATGCGATTGGTTGTTAATCGAGCTCGCCTATTTCTTCTTTATTCTTACCCGCAAGAATAAACTAACGGTATAGTCTTAAACATGCACTATGTAACTTTTGTCCTGCATCTATGTACTCCATGAAACTATAAAGTTCCCCCCCAACACCGTGGGAACACTCGAATTAGACGAACTATAGCTACAACTGCAGCTACAAGGCGGCCCACTAGAGGCTGCTAATGGGAAACCGTACTTAGCGGTACGGGTTTAACGGAAGGTTTAACGTAAGCTACACTTTCTTGGCGATGGTAATTCGACCCTTTTCCTGCCAGCTGGTAGCCGAGAGGACCATCGACCTCCGCCTCCCCAAGCGCCAAACGTAGGATAAAGACATCCGTTGGCCATTTAAGGCACAATTATGGTTGTCAATGTTAAAGTCTGGAGGAGCCAATTAGCAGATGAGGTAATAAAGAGTCGATGTGGGTGATTTGTGGACGCTGGAGGTCACTAATGGAAGCCCGTGAGGACCTTGCTTTAATGGAGGCCCCATGCATGCACACACTGTCTGTTGACTGAACATTTTATCTGGAAGTCATGTCCACGACCCCCTAGTTTTCAGTGCGATTCTCTGTGTCTCTGTCTCTGTATCTGTCTCTCTCTGTCCCTCTTGTTTTCTCCTCGCTCTCCGTCCCTCTCTCTCCATCTTGCCTACCTATCCTTTCCTTTCCCTCTCTCTCTTGTTCTCTCCTCTGTCTCTCTCGTTATCTCCTCCTGTCTCTCTCGTTCTCTCTCTCTCTATCTCTATCTCTATCTCATGCTCTTTCTATGTCTCTCGCTCCCTCTCTCCTGTTTTTGTAGGCCTGCATTTGTTTTAAAAAGGTGTGCCTAATATGCACAATGTTGACTATTCAGTCAAATCAACCATGAAAACCCCAAACCAGAACTAAAATGATCTACCGGTCAGGACAAACCAACGGTAAACAGACTTAATTTATGATTCAGCGCCCTCATCCAATACTTCCCTCATTCCCCCACAAATGTCTTATCCATAATAACCAATTATACCACCGCACCCCGCTGTTGTTATGTCTGAGATATAGCCTAGATATAGACACTCGATAGGCTATCAGGAACCGAGCAAATCACAGCAGATCCGGGGGCACACAGGCTACTCAGTGCAGAAGACACAGTGACGGTATTGCTCTCTCCAAATGGTACTATGCATAGCCCTCCGCAAATTGAGGCTAGCTTGTCGGAGCATTCTGTTATTTCTACTGGCATATTGTCCTTCCAAGGACGCTATCTTGATCATTTGACACTGCTACATTGGAGTTTCTGTCTGTGTTTGTTGCTTGCTCTGTACCTCACGCACATGCATTGCCACTCAAACACAGTAGTCACACACATAGCCACACTCACAATTATACATGCATAGATTGACACACACACACACACACACACACAGACAGACACACACACACACACACACACACAATGTCGACCAGATTGCTGAGGATGCCTTGCTCATAGACCCCTCCCGGCAATACAGTGTGACGAAATGACGTTGCTT
>OMKP01086463.1:0-19196 GCA_900302375.1 Bathygadus melanobranchus | reverse complement strand
TTCATCTTTCTCTGGAGTCCAAGTCTGAGGCGTATGAATACAATTTCAATAAAATGGAAGTTCATGAGATCATGATTCAACAAGACTAGTCGGGGAATAAGATTCTGTTGACGTCTGGGGTGAACTCTGTCACTCACTCTGGGTCTCTTGCTCTCTCTCTCTCTCTCTCTCTCCCTCCCTCTCTCCCTTTCTCTCTCTCTTCTCTCTCTCTCTCTCTCTCTGCCAGATATTTCTTTCGGAGTGGGAACATTGAACATCCGGGAGACAAACTCTATAACACGTCTGTGGAGGTTCTGCCATTCGATGTGAGTATCACACACACACACACACACGGTTTCACTTTTGACTTGATTTACCTTTAACCCTGTACGTTTACCAGCGAGGTGTTGTTGACGCTGATTTGCATGTCGGACGAGAAGTGAAACGTGAGCTCATGTTGTCACTGGAGATGCGGGGTGAGACCCGGACCATCGTTCCTTAGACCAGGTCCTGGGTACAGAATAAAGTGGGCCAAGTGGTGGGTCTGGATGGGGGCTTGGCTTGGTCAGCTCCCAGCAGGGGTCAAAGGGTCAACTACAACACCCTGCTGTAGATCCATGGTGGGTGTCTTGTATTCATGTGTGTGTGTGTGTGTGTTCCTCCGTCAGAACATCCAGGGAGAGAAGGAGGCGTTGAGGGAGGGGACAGAGAAGAGTCCAAGATACCACAGAACAGAAGACGGCTTCATCCGTATCGGTTAGTCATGATGTCGCGGCCCAGCGGTTGTTAGAGGGAACCCTCTAAGATGTATTTATTTGTTTTTTAAATTAAAGTGATATGCTCTGAGTGGAAAGGTTAACCAAACTCAGATTCACTACATTGTATTAAGGGGGTATTCGTTCGTTTTCTTAAGGTGGAATTTGTTGTACAATAAATTTACACCGTAAGAAAATAAACGAATACCCCCTTAATACAATGTAAAACAACAACAGAAAAATCATAGTAGCCCATTTGAGAAGCACTTCTTTAATGCATTCAACCTGCACATACTGACACACATGGTTCAGGGACAACAGGACCTCTAGACGACCACACTCCAGTCCTATCACTGTGTGTATATATAAACCCTACTCTCCCTTCTGCTCCTGCTCCTCTCCAACACTGTTATGTAGCTGCTAGCAGATGCAAGCTAGCTGTAGCCTGCAGTGTGCTAGTGGTGATGTCATGTGGTTTTTTTGGGGGGGACGCCGTCCGCAGCCAACATTCCTCTGCTTTTGTATTTCTCCGGCAATTAGTTTTGCTTCCGCAGAGCAGAGTGGCAGTCCAATCACGAGAGGGCTCGCCCCTATTGAGGAATATTCAAATCGAGGTTTCATTCCAGGGTCCTTGCTCTTTGTGTGCAGACCACGGAGTCAAGATGTAACGTTCAATCATTTATTGGCGGGCTCTGGCAGGATACCCAACAACCAGCACCAGTCCTTCTTGACTCTTCATTTCTCACATGACAAGAGCGTTCCCTCTTCTCTAGGCTGAACAATACAAAAAGGTTACCGTTATGTGAAGGAGCCAATGGCAAACTGCCCCCACCCTCTCTGTGGTTAAACAACAGGCAGGATGTGGTACCTGGGTGACATCGGCACTCAGACTTGGTTGATCGGTTGATTGACTGATACAAACTAAGAAAGGCCGTTTAATGTGAATCCCAGCCCCTCGGTTGCTTCCAGAGACACAACACATCAGTATATACTTTGAGTAGGGACTAGCTTTAAAGCCTATGCTATTTTAAAGTATACTTATACGCATTCTTCTTCACTCAATCTGTCCTTGTGGCTCATAAACGCTAGACAAACAAAAATACAGACAGACAAAGGGACTAATCTAGGTTACAACAGAGAGGGGTGGTTACAAGGTCAAAGGTCAAAAGAGAGACGTGGAAACATCTGACCATAGAAACCTGTAACCCCTGACCGTGTCCTCCACACAGCAGGAGACGTGCTGGGGTGTTGTTGTCACACAGACTGTATAAAATATCTCTGTTTCAGTTCCAAGAACCATATTGGGACGCTCTTTATTTCTATCTTTCTCTCTCTCTCTCTCCCTCCTTCATTCCTCCATGCACACACACACACACACACACACACTAACATGCACAATTGCAACTATGATCTGGTCATCAGAAGGGAGGATTTAGGAGGGGTGAGGGGGTGGGGGAGACTCATTGAAAGGAGAGCTTTCAGACAAGTACTCTACCTGTCAGCTATTAGTAGGCATCTCAGGAACTTCAGAGTGTGCATGTTCTTTGTAAGAAGTTTGTAGGCTTTTTACGTCGTGAGTGTGCAGTCAGCAGCCAGATGTTGAGCACCAGTGATCCCAGATGTTGCAGATCCTCAAAGCTGTCAAACATCACCAAGTCTCTGAAGAAACCCTGACTGAGTTTAACCCTCACACTCCCGCCCTGAACAGATCGCCTATAGCGTAGCCTATGTTCTATTTCTATTTGACCGTTTCTGTTATTTAGCGGATGATTTCGTGAAAGAGTGAACTCCGATACTACAGATACAGATGCTAACCCTGCTCAAGGATGCCTACAGGACGACACAGTGGACACAGGGAAGGAACATGGTACCTTTCTGCTAATCAAACACCCTAGCAACTCTCCTACTGCCGAGGATAGCGGGGTTGTATAAATGAAGTGTTGGTGCGCTCATATTTAGCTAGCTAAACAACCATGTCAGTGTTATCTGAATCATCTCTATTGCTGGATACCTTTTCTGTGTTTATGTTATGCTATTTATGCTATTGCGTGTATCGGTATATATCTTGGCTGCGTGTTGCTAGCTTATGAAGCTCGGAGCTAAAATTAGTCCGTTACACGACGACGAACGTGTCGCCCATTCATACGCTGAAACACAATCCCATCCCCTGTTGCTATGGGATTAAAACAGTCTCAGTAGTATTCACAAACAAATTGGTCAAGTTACGTAACTCATAAAAGACAATGCACAAATAGATGCAGAGTGATTTGTATCTGTAACCCATCTGAATAAATGTAAGCTGACTTGATAGATGACTTGTGACTTGTTATACCTTGGAGTGACTTTTCATAATAAATAAAGTGTGAAAAAATACCTTTTCATGATGAAAAGTACATTATCTAATAAAGTAATGAGTGGACATACTCCTCCATGCTAGCAGCTAGTTAGCTAGCGATGCCGCTGCCGCTCCTTCCCTTCACAAGCAGGCGACCAATGACAGTGCTCGGTTTGGTGTTCTTCTTCTGTTAAGTTTAACAGGTTCAAATGTTTGCGTTTATTTACTAACGACGATATACAAGTTGTACATTAGAGACATTTATTTACAAATGTTGATGCATATTTTCAAGTCAGTTTACATTTATTCAAATGATGGGTTACAGATATAAATCACTCTGCATGGAACAGCACAGTAAAAGTGTCTCAGAAGAATCCACAGATGCACAAATATGTTTCCATTGAAACATGCTGAGTTGATTTAGTACAAATGATACATGAGTGGTAAACAGAGGCACAGATGCAGATGTACAGATACAAATCACTGTATTTATTATTATGTAACAAATACAATCGAGACTCTTTCTGGAGCTACAATATAATCCATTTTTATCAGGAACCCTGGTAGTACTGGTATTCCTCGTGGTCTAGCTCAACTGGTAGAGCATTGACATTAACACTGCCAGGGTTAAGGGTTTGAATCCCACTGGGGCTCACCCATGCTAAGAATGTATGGTATGATATTGTACGAGGCTGATGTTGTATAAAGGCGTCCACCAAGCATACATAGCACTGTGGTGACTGTCTCCCCACCTGTGTTGCGTACAGAGTTTTGTCCTGGCCACCCTGTGTGCTGTTGCACATTTTTAAACAGTCTCTCCTCGCCTCCTCTCTCTCTCAACTCTCTCGTCTCTCCTGGAGCCAGAGCTGACGGTATCATTCGCCGCGGGCCCTCTAACCCGTTCATCAATATTTCAAGATGATTGGGCTCAATCGATGGCAACCTGAAACTGCCACGCTCTCAGAGACAATCAATTCATTTCACTAGGCCGGTGTCTGTGTCGTTCCGGAGAGGTTCCTGGTGTTTGGCACCGTCAGCTCTTCGTTAGTTAAACTGTCTTCAGCTCACACAGCAGGGGAGGGGGGCGGTGCTGGGGGGTTATGTGAGGTCCCCAACTTACATACAAAAACCATCTTCTATGGTGATCACATTTGGGGCGAACCGAACACGTTGTTTATGTTTTGTGATTGTTTTTGTTATGTTTTTTGTTGTTGGGCACATTTAAGGGTACGTTTTAGTCCCTACAGAGCTAACTTTTAGCTAACTTATCTTCAGGCTAGGAGAGTGTAGGGAAGGGCAGGGAGCCCTGCCACACAAAGCCTCCTAGGTGGCTTTTCTGGACTCCTCCGACTCACAGGACACAGGCAGAATGTTGCAGAAACTGGTTTGCTGGTTTGCTGGTTAGTTGGCAAGACGTGACAGCCAGAGCAGGCGTTACATGCAGACATACCCGCACTGTCTCCCTGAGTGTGTGGTGATGGCTGGTTTAATCTGTGTGCCACAACCCTTCTGTCCATGACATCATCACACAGTGAGTTTACACAGGAGGTGCAATTGGGAAAATTGTTCTCTTGAAAAACTGGGTTGAATAAATATTTTCAGAGAATACACGCAAATACTGATATTCTGTGTGCATGCCTCTTGTGCTCAGCTAAACTTCCACTGCACTTGAGTGACGAGAGACAAATTTTAGCTTTTAATGCTAGTTTCTTCTGTGTTCTCAGGAATGTTCCAGAACGGGATCGCTGATGGGGAGGTGGACCCCAGTTTTGGGCCCTTGGAGGCCTTCCGCCTCACGGTGCTGACGGACTCCCCGGTGTGGGTCATCCTCAGTGAGGTGAGTCGCTGTGAAAGGTCGTGTTTGAATAGATGTGATAGGGGACAGCTTCACAAAGCATAGGCTGGCAGCTGCTGCTGAAGAGAAGAGAGAGTCTCCCATAATGAACACGACATTGTAACGACATGTCAGTGATGAATACAACACAGTATGGAATTGATTGATATTGCTTGTATAATAATAATCGTTATATATGTATCTGGTTTTCTTTCACAGATCTTTATCAAGAAAGCAGAGTGAACTCCCACCACCACCAACCACCCTCTCTCCCCCCTCGTCAACCACCCTCTCTCCCTTAGCAATACCTCAACAGCCACTGACCGTTCAGCAGCAGAGCAGAACGGAAGCCTTGAGATTAGCCTGGACCTCCGCCGGACTCCCCTGACCGAGTGCCCTCGGCGGCGGTGCAAGAGCACCCCCTGCTGGTCGGACTTCGCCTCTGCCTCGATCAATGAAAATCCTAGCAGAGAAACGAGATTAAGGACGAAACGTTATTATTATTGAGAGGAGGATCTTCTCGCAACGCGCCTGGAATGCGCAACACACAGTACACACAAAGACGATTCTTTAGACTCTGTATTTAGTACAAATCTGTATTTATGTGTACATAAGGCGTGTGCGTTGAAAACACTGGTTTAATTCTCAAACGGCCCGGGTGAGATTGGCCCGCCATTTTTGATGAAGTTTTAACATTGAAGTCACTGCTTTGAAATCAAAGATGTTTTGCTTCTTCACTGTCTTACTGGTGGGGTTTCTGGATCATTCTACTCCACATTAACCCACCATTATATTCCGGTAATAACCATGTTTGTGGAAATGCATATAAATGTACACAGTCACCTGAACAATCTCTCTGAGTGTGTCAATATGTATATATAAGTACAATGAGCTAGGGTAGTATGGAGAGACACACATTTTAGCTGAGAAAGTGCACCATTTTTAATTTATAAAAATCTATTAGGCCAACTTACCGCAGTAGACAGGTATTTGCAAAGCCTTCTTAGAAATCTTTGGCTGGACTTCCTCTGATGCTCACCTGGTGAGCTGTAGTGATTTGCCTTAACGTGACATAAGGAAGCCTAGTTTAGGTCGGTACCAGATGTGCAACGTGCTATTGCATGAAGGAGACAGATGGGCAGAGACAGAGAGAGTTGATAAAGGAATAGGAGGCCTCCATTTAGTGTCTCTTCTTCCATCTGTTTCTTGTCTGCGAGATGCAAATGGGAAAAAAATCCTGCCTGAGAAGATTGAATCAAACATGTTGTAGCTTCAACTGATGGCTGACATCTACTGGCTGTAGGGCGAAACGGTACGCTCTACTCTGTCCTCCATTCTACTCTGTTGTTCTCTACGCTCCGCAACTCTGATGTTCTCTTCTATTGCTCGCTACTCTACTCTACCCTCCTCTACTCTAATGTGCTCTATTGTTCTCTATTCAACCCACCTCTACTCAAATGTTCTCTATTGTTCTTTACCCTCCTCTACTCTAATGTTCTCTATTGTTCTATACTCTAATGTTCTCTACTCTACCCTCCTCTACTCGAATGTTCTCTATTGTTCTTTACCCTCCTCTACTCTAATGTTCTCTATTGTTCTTTACCCTCCTCTACTCTAATGTTCTCTATTGTTCTCTACTCTACCCTCCTCTAATGTTCTCTACTCTATCCTCCTCTTCTCTAATGTGCTCTCTCCTCTCCTGTGCTCTACTCTACTCTAATGTGCTCGACTCTACTCTATTCTACCAGACGGAGATTGCAGGAGATTCAAGATTTCATTTATCTCATCTGTATTTCACACATCTGAGGCGTATTACGGTCGGGTCTTAGCCTGACCCACCCACAAGTCTGAACAAACCGATGCCGTATATTCAAACAAAATGAGATAGTATCTGATTCTGTTGGTTTTTGCTGAGCAGACTGGCATTGCAAGACACAGTTTCAAACCTTCCGTTCCTAATGGTTTGAGACGTCTGATACAACCTTCTGGTTGCTCAGTGGAGTGGCCTGTGCTATCCATTTGAACGCTACTTCTACTACACAGCAGTAGTAGAAGTAGAGAGAGCTTGTGTACACGGTAGGACTGCGCCTCTCAGAGATGTCTCGTAACAGTGGAACATCTTCATCCACAACTCTACAAACTGTTGATATCAGGAACCAGCCAGCCACCCCTTTCTCTTGGGAGAATGCACTGGAATGCCTTGCTATTATCTCCCTGTGTTGTATTTTGTATCCTTTAGATAAACTATAATTGATGATGTTAACTTCTATCCAATCTGTGAATTGTAATAAAGCCAGACATTTAAAATTATGATACGGCTTATTTTTTCAAGTATTGATTTGTACAAGTAAAATATTAATGCTATATGTTTAGAATACATCATTTCATTTTGAAGGTCTTTAGGAAGCTGGTTTCACACAGGCATATATAAATGAAATGATGCTCCAATTATAAAGAATTATGACTAATTATTTATATTTTAAATATATTGAATTAGGGTGTGTCAGTGTAACAGTGCTGAATACTAAACAGTATACAGTATAAATACATGTTTTCCCAGAGCTGCTAAATGATAATCTACGTGGGGTGCCTCAGGGGACAATCTGGGGGTCTTTGACCACGAGGGGATCGCCTGTACCCCTTTAATAACGTGCAAGCTTCCCGGTTGTTTGCATATAGGGGGTATTATAGTTTCAGTATAGCGAGTGTTATAGACGGTGTGTAGACCAGGGTGTAGATATATTATATATGACTGAAAATATTTAACATTTGCGCTACATCACATGACGGAATTCATTGGCAGGAGGACTGTTCCCATACGAAGGACGTACACGTGTATTGTATGCAATGCAGAAACTGAATACAACCTATTCATATTGGTTTCATTTTGAGTATAAAGGCGTATAAAATAACGTGATTTGTTAACTTCACTATCATCGTCAGCGCACGTCCGTGTTTCTTCATTCATACGACAGCCAATCAGCGCGCGTTTCCTTTCCCCAGCTCGACGAATCAGCTGCGTCCACGAGGTGCAGCTAGTGGGCGGGTGCGATGCATTCTGATGAACAGTTGCCATGTCCAATGAAAGGCCGGCGATCGACCCCAGCCGTCAAGGCTGCGGCGCGCTGGACCAATAAGAGACAGGGAGAGGCGGCACCAGAGCGGTGCGACGACTGCCCCAAATCCACACGTGATCCCGCAGTAGTTCCAGGTGGTCACTTCAGAGAGCCGGAGGTACGTAATGACACAGAAATGTCACTTTTATAATTTACTTCACTCAATACCAGTCCGTAAAACAGTCATGATAGATCATACGTGCAGCACACAGCGCACGCTTGCTGGCTTTTTGTGTGTGTTATTTAAAAGCGGGGTTATTCTCTCGGTTCGCCAGGCTAACTGTGGCTAATTACGAAGGCTAGCGAGGCTAATGTTGGCTAGCAGACGTGGATAATGTGCGAATATCTCCCATGTTAATTTATACTGTTTAGGTTTGAATGAATAACATGTTGCTGTTTCGATGCAGTTCTAACATACTGGGGGAAATAATCCATAACCAAGCAGGACAGAGTTAGCTGAATGGTAGTGTGTTAGCCGAGGAATAGCTAACTTGTGCAGAATATCTGTTCCCAGTCTGGACTCTTTGGGTGTGAGGCGACTTTTTATGAATGCAGAAAGGGCAGGGGTTGTTCGTCCTATGTTGTTGGTTGATACAAGTTGTCTATACTGAAAGATCTCCAGAATGTGTGGGTAGGGTGCAAATCCTTTCCCAAATCCTCTCGCAAGCTTAACCTACTCATAATCCAAATGAATGGGCCTCCCAGTCACTGGGACCCTCATTTCATATTCAACTGTCTATGATAGCATGTTCACAAGTTAGGCCTACAGTGGGACCTGCGTGGTCTGAAATACTCAATCTGGCTTAAATCTTCGGTCTGGAATATTCTCCATTACGAAAGTTGCACTTTCAGTAACTAACGAGTATTACAAGAGAAGCCAGTAGTTGTCAGACCAGTTTGACCGCCTCGTTTATTTACAATGAGTTGATGTGATCCAATGACCTTTAGCTTTAGCTTCTCACCAATCTATATGGTTAACTAGTGTTTAATTAATAACTTTCCGGCATTTGTCAATCTGATAGTCTTGGCTCGACCAATGTGTAACGGATTCACTAGTAATGCTAATTTAACGTGACGGTTAGAGAATATGTGCTCATGCTGTCACGTCACCCGTGTCATAGTATGTGATGGATGACTCGGAGCTACCTAATGTACATGAACAGTCCTCCGCTGCTTCAGATGTTTACCTGAGGCTCTCTAAGTGATGGTTGAGAGTTAGGGAAGAAGACGGGGAATATTATAGGATATTGTCTGTTACGACCAGGAGCATTGTATGCTAATTAAAACAAAATGGAATGGTTGACAGTTTCCCTGCCTAAAGACTGGGCACCTCCCAATCCTCACATGAATGCATGTGACCCTGTCAAGAATTAGTGGAATGGTGGTGTAATATCCAGGCTCCCATGCCTGCCTTTCCCCTCAACAACGCATGCATTCTGGGAAGAAGACATTTTTGCTTTTTGCGTTCGTAGTGTTGTCTTTTGAGTTGTAGTCAGTTAATGGCGTTGTTGTAATGTATATACATAATGACATCTGCATCTTGAGCCTAAATCACTGATACCCACCTTGACCCAGGTTGGCAGGCAGTCTTCGGCTTTCCACTGGGTGCCTCCTGCCACGGTCTAGTCCTGACAGTGGGGGTTTTACAGCCAGGAGGGACTAGGGAGATAAGATTAGGTGGCCTTCTTTTCTCAAGGGCCATGTTGTGGTGGTGTTGCCATCCGCGACAAGTCCTAGGAGGAGGAGGAGTCGGTGGTGTGAAGCACCATTAATACTGGCTCCTCAACTAAGGGTGGCTGGTTACACCAATCAAAGTGCATTTGGCATAGCGTGGAGGGGGGTGTTGTTACATGTTCCCTGTGTTAACAGACTGGTTTGATCTGGAAAGTCTGGTTCCCATAGAAAGATGTGCAAGAAGACCAGGAGTGGGTTCTTGGACTAGTTCCTTACAGAACTAGTTTCCCAAGGGAGATAATAAAGATTAACTAACTGTCTCCCATGGGGGTGGAGGAGGTAAAGAGTTCACATTGACGACCAAATCAATGATTTGTTAGTGGTCCATCTCCTTTACGCCCCACATAAGTAAAATTGACCTCAAACAGACCCAAAGACAAACTAATGCTTTACTGTTTGTTGACATATATACAGTAGGTCTGTGTGCATATGGGTTGTCTCTATGCTAGGACCTTACTGTGGGATTAAGAATAATGATATGTGGTGGAGGAATATGAAATTGCACTGACAGATGGAGGAGACGGTTTAGTGTCTGCAACGATAGGCTTTTATCAGATAAGTGCAGGTCGGCACTCTGTAATTGGAATGCTGTGGTACAAATTAGCCGCGATGCCCTGGCCTGTTGGGCTATCCAGGCATGTTAATCTCATGTTGCTAAGCTCATTAGCCTGGCAGCGTGATATGTGTGGCAGGCTAACACATGGGTGCTAAGATGGATGGTAGATGTGAGATATGCTGCTGGCTTGTTGGTGTCGAGAGGAGACTTTGGTGGGACAGTCCTGAGGATTGACTTCTTAGATAAGATAAGATGGCTCTTTATTGTCCCCGATGTTCAGTACGCTGCTGAAACATAGGATTCCTTAACGCTTTGAATGTGCGGCAGCGTCCTGCTCTCTAGTGTTACTTTAACGTTTGTGTGCAATGAGTAACCTTCCTACGCAATAGGGTGTGTGTGTTTCGGGGTGCTCAAATGTTAATTCCATAGGGACTAATCTCATTAGGGGTTTATGTGGACCACCTAGCCCCATAGAAGCCTTGGTGAAATGGAGCTGGATTCAGAATTTATTAGTCCTGTAAGATATAAAATAACATTAATTGTAATTGAGGTACAAATATAAAACACAGAAGTACAGCGAGGCAATATAAAAATATACGGATACACACAAACACATACACTATAATGATGGTGTTTTTGTGTATGATGTACAAGATGGTATTACTCGGTAGACGGGAGGTAGGAGGGCCTCCTCGGCTGATCAGATCGACTATGAATCAATACTGATCTCCACAGTTCATTATCATGTTAATGGGAATCTCAACAAAGCACCCCCTGAATTCCTCCCTGCTCTCCACCCTGCCCTGGCACCGTTTATACACAAACATGCTTGTCCGTCTATAGAGCTGGGACAAAACATTCAATCAGCATCTCTGATTCTGGGATATTGTCATGGATTTGTTGTCTTGTAAATAATGACACTGTGTAAACGCTATCTGTTCTGGGTCTTAAATGTATTAGTCAAGTGATTTCCTGGGTTTCCTTGCCAACGGCAACACTTGATTGGTTATGGTGGTATCACATCTAATTCACTGTGAGCCTAACATCACCACGGGTGGTTTTCTTCTCCCCATCTATTGGCCGAAAAGCTTTACAATCAATCCCTCTTGCCCACATAGTGCAGTCCTGATGGGGGTAAACTATCTCTAAATGCATAATGTATGTTTGGGGCTGGATGCCGCATGACCACAACCAGCAGCGTCTAGCAGGCGGATGGAGATGTACACATCTCTCTCAGCCCATGGTGGTCCTAACCACACTCAGTCAGCTCCAACTCAATGTCCAGTCCACCCTTTTAATGTTCCATCCAGGCTATAAGCACTCGTAGTGCTAAAACATATTGTTTAGGGATTCGAGTTATGACTGTCATAGGGCTCCTGGTTTCAGCTTTCTGTCTAATCCAATTTCTACCTAATCCAGCTTTCTCTCCAATATGATGCTTTTTAATAAAGATAAACACATCTCTCCATTTAAAGTAGCTTCATTAGCCTTGGAAATAAGACATGTACAATACATTGCCAAATTGGACAGATAATTAAATGAAATGACGTGTAAAATCCTCTTTCTCCAGACCATGGCGCAGAAGTTGAGGCTGTGCGTTGTTGCTGTTCTGGCTTTGGCTCTGATGAGCCTAAGTCTAGCCCAGGTGCCCGCCGAGGAGGACCTGGTGGAGGACATCCTGGGAGACGAAATGGACGTTGAGGACGACCTTGACCTGGGCATCGCTGGAGACGAGGAGGAAGAGGAGGCGGAGATAGAGGAGAAGGAGGCGGCAGAGCCCGCGGCCCCGGTGGTTCCTAAAGTACGTCTCTACCTGTGTCTTTTCCCCAGGAAAATGTAAATAATAGTTATATTATTAATACTTAGTATTTACTTAATTACTATTAAAGACTGAGTGAAACCTCAGCCCAGCTTCCCCAACATGATATCAGCACAGGAATAGAGCAAGAATTGGGTTGCGTGTGTATTTATCTTTTTAAATACATCTGTTAGGTCTTCAGTCTTGAGGGTACTGACAGGATTTCATCTAGATAATATAGTTGGTTGCTGTTTCTAACCCATGTCACCATTTAAAGTATTCAAGCCCATAAACAAATAGAAAATATATAAACTATGTCGTTACTCCATAGGAATTACAACTACTTCCTGTTTAGCCGAATACTATAATGTTATTTCAACCAAGGCCCCTGAAGATCTGGGCCGGTAAGGGGTAAACCCTGAAGCTACTCTCATTGGACCAGTGACTCAGCATTCTCCCCTGTACGTCTCTTCCTGCTTTCTGTTGTCTAGGTGACCTACAAAGCACCAGAGCCAATGGGAGAACATTTCTTTGCTGAGTCATTCGACCGGGGGACATTAGACAGGTGAGCACCCAGTAGCTCCCAGTATCTCCTAGTATTGATCTGGTGATCTCCCTTGGTCTATGTGCTGATTATGGATGATGTACAACATTGATGCGACCTGTTTCTGTTCCTGGAATGTAGCGTTTTAATGGCAGGTCAACTGTCTACCATGACTGGTCTTGATGTAGTTTTAATCTTCGTTTTTATTACCTAAAGGCACCTGAACAAATAATTAGAGCTTTATTTGGTTAGTCTGTCAAGGAAACAACTACAACTGAGGATTATTATCTCAGGTGTGTGTGTGTGCGTGCCTGTGTGTTGTTATTCCACAGCTGGTAAAACAAATGATCAATGTGAAATATCATCTGGCCTCTTCAAAACAAACAAAACAAAACCCAGAGGAAAATCTAGCTATAATCTCTTTAACCCTCATTTAAATGTCTTCGACGCATGTTGTTTTTCTCAACCTAAATAAAGTTGGGACCGTTGTTTTTCAAATTAAAGAGCCACAATTGGTTTTTCCCAGACGGTCGATGGTGTATTTGTAACAAATCTCTCCATTGACGAGGGGATTAAACTCTTGTTGTGAAGGCGTCAATAACAGTCGGGGAGCGTTTGATTGGCTGATAATTAATGGCGCCTGGCACAGGGCGGCATCTGAATGTCAAGAGACTATGAAATGAATGCGCAGGTCTTCAGGACACGTGTCCTAAGCCTCTTGCCCCTTTGATCTTTGATTAGGATGCTCAGGATTGGTCCAGGAAAAAAACCCAATCTAATCCTAGAACCTTCCCCTTAATGACATTTCACCATGGGGATCCACACAGTCTGTCAGAGAGACATCTGTGGGTTGTTATCTCAGTTGTGTGTGGCGCACACACTGCAAAACACTTCCACTGTCTGGGGGCTGTACTATGAAGCAAGTTCACTAGACCCAGGCTCTCTTTTCGTTTGCTGGCTTCAGTAAGCCTAACAACCTCAATCACACATAAAAGGTGTCATGATGGTGGTTATCGACTTAAGTCAACCCACGGTTTCCCCGTGGGTTGTTTGCACCGTATGACCAATGGCAAACATGGACATGTCTTTCTCCACTGAGAACTTATCTTTCATATAGATGGTCGTCAGGGAAAGCCAAGGGGTTTTGTAGTTTCTAAACTCTTGCCTTCATAAGAGACCCTCTTGCTATTTACGCATCGTGGTCCATCTCTGCTGGATAAATTGCAAGATGGCCAACCACATTGTTTTTCTTTCGAAGCATTCCATGTTTGGTGATGTCATGTGAGGTCAAAACCACGATGCAGTCTATAATTATTGTCCTTCAAATGCTGTCAAAACACTGGATTAAGGAACCAGTGCCCCACTCTCTCACAGTGGTTGGATGCGGTTCTAATAAGGTTCCCCTTTTCTAACTTGCTTCCAGTTCAGGTATCAGGGTAGATACCAGCCAGGACAAATTCTTCTTAAGATGAACGTAATGATTCCAAATCACACTGACGCGTCAGAGAGCACAGCCGCACTGCTTTAGATTGTTGTTTGATTTCATACTGATCTCATGAAATACACGGACCGTGTGTCATTGTAATGAAGTGTCGTTGTCCCTGATTGCTTTATAGCTGGGTCCTGTCCAAAGCCAAGAAGGAGGACATAGACGAGGACATCGCTAAGTATGATGGTAGGTCATGGCACCGTTAATCAATCATCAAACTTTATTTATACGCCTCTGAATTAAAACTGTGGTGTCGCACCTCAACACATCTCTCCTCACTCAGGAGATATAGAGATATACTCAGATACACTCATTCATTAAAAGTTAGTGCCCTCTAGAGTTGTAATGCGGTCCCAACATTGGTGGATAAAATCTATTGTATTATCATGTAGCCAGGTGTTCTGTGGGGTGAGGTGTCCATGTAACGGCGGCATGTTTTTTTTTCTTCAGGTCAGTGGGCCGTGGAGGACATGAAGGACAGCAAGCTCCCCGGGGACAAAGGTCTGGTTCTGAAGTCCCGGGCCAAGCACCACGCCATCTCCGCCCAGCTCCTCCGCCCCTTCATCTTCGACACCAAGCCACTCGTCGTCCAGTAAGTCACCGTCGGCGACAACATGGTGACAGTTGTCGATCAAGTGGTTTGTTTGGCAAATGTTTTTCTAATCTTTGTCGTTTCGATTTGCCTCTACTTCTTTCTGTCCTCTATCTATCGCTCCCCGTCTCTCTGTAGATATGAGGTGAATTTCCAGACTGGTATTGACTGTGGAGGAGCCTACGTCAAGCTGCTGACTCAGACCCCAGACCTCGACCTGGTAAGACCAAATATAGGCTCATACAAATACATTCACAGACGCACGTACAAAAATACTCTTGCGGTGGCAGATACAAATATAGTCGCATAACCACAATGTGGCACATACAGGACTGGACACATCCATACACATGAATACTGTCAGACTCAAAGTCTCCACATGCATGTACGCATACAGGTGCATACACAGGCACTCGAGTCAGCGTGTGGTTCTGTACCATCCATACACTATCAGGAGCTATGCATCTAGTGGCTTGGCTTGAACCTTGAGTGTTAAATCTGTGCTTGTGATGCTGTCCAGGACCAGTTTGTGGACAAGACCCCGTACACCATCATGTTTGGACCCGACAAGTGTGGCGAGGACTACAAGCTGCATTTCATCTTCAGACACAAGAACCCCAAGACCGGCGAATATGAGGAGAAACACGCCAAGAAACCAGACTCCGACCTGCGGACATACTACACGGACAAGAAGACCCACCTCTACACACTCGGTAATGCACACGCTAGATCATGCACACGCTACATGCTAGTTAACGTGTCACAATAGGGGATATTAGTTTACATGACAGATATAATACACAGTGCACTAAAAAGATACCGGTACTCAACACTGCAGACAAAAATACTCCGATCCATGCTGTGCGTTGAGCCCTGCTTGAGCTGCTTTCTCTCTGTGGCCCCCTAGTGTTGAACCCAGACAACAGCTTTGAGGTACTGGTTGACCAGACCGTGGTGAACAGTGGAAACCTGCTCACGGACATGACCCCCGCGATCAACCCAGCTGCCGAGATCGAAGACCCCGACGACCACAAGCCAGAGGACTGGGACGAGAGGCCCAAGATCCAGGACCCTGACGCAGTCAAACCCGAGGACTGGTTAGTGTTACATTCTGGGTAGATGCGTCGTCCGCAAGCTCTGTTTAAATGTGATTTTAACAAATGGATGCTGTTAAGCAAATGGGTTCAATACCCATCAAGAGATTAAGAATTAACAGAACTACAGCTAAAACGTAACATTATGTTGCTGTTGTTTACCAACCATGTTTTTTTTTTACTAGGATGTGCAGCACTACAAATGTATTTTTAGCTACTCCAATTACATGTATGCTTCTTGATTGAATGCTTTGATCTCTGTATGCCTAGCTACCGTAAGTCGCTTTAGGTAAAAGTGTCTGCTAAATGAGTAATGTGTAATCTTTATAGCTAGCTAACTCTCTGTCTCTCTCTCTCTCTCTCTCTCTCTCTCTCTGTGTTTAGGGATGAGGATGCTCCAGCTCAGATCCCTGATGAGGGCGCTGTGAAGCCAGATGGTTGGCTTGACGACGAGCCTGAATACATCAGCGATCCCGACGCCATGAAACCCGAAGACTGGTGAGGACACTGTGAAGCATGTGCATATGGGAGGAGGCGTGGGCTTTGGCTAGGGAAGTGTTTGGTTCGTTAACACATGGTTTGGGTATAGACTAGAGACGAGATTGAGTACCTCGTTAACATGCGAGACCTGCTCCTCGCTGCCCCCTTCTTAAAGTCAATACGTATGATTTACGGTTGTTCTTTTATGTCGACAGTTTCCTGTTGTTTTTCTATAGAATGCAAACCAAAGTTAACTTTTTTCTGGGTTCAAACCCCAAAGGTTCTGGGTTCAGACCCCAATGTCCACAGTTTTATGTGTAGGCGTCCTTGAGCAAGACAATTAACCCCTTTTTCCCTTAATGATGTATCTAACGGAATTAGTCACTGCATGTCGCATCGGACAAAGGCGTCTATTAAATAGCAAGAGTAACTGGTACAGGACCAGACTACAGAATCCCCTAGTGATGCCTCTGGGCTCCTGTCTGGTTCTCCTCTGCAGGGATGAGGACATGGATGGGGAGTGGGAGGCTCCACAGGTGCCCAACCCAGCTTGCGAGTCTGCCCCTGGCTGTGGCGCTTGGCAGAGGCCCAACATGGACAACCCCAACTACAAGGGCAAGTGGAAGCCGACCATGATTGACAACCCCAACTACCAGGTAGGCGGTCGTGGCAGAGGCCTTATCCCATACCATCGTCATGTTGCTTATTTGATAAGTAGCTGAGAAGTCAAACGTTTCATCTAAGCCCCAAAATGAACCAATTAATTGCATTTTGCGAAGTTTCAAGATGTGGATCTTGCATATATATTTCATTTCGCACTGAATAAAATTCAGTAAATAGAGCCCTGGTCTAGTTGAAATAAGAATTTGCACTGAGCAGTAGAACTGAAGCAAACGGCGCCCTCTGTTCCTCTAAGGGTGTGTGGAAGCCCCGTAAGGTCAGCAACCCAGAATTCTTCGAGGACCTGCACCCGTTCCGCATGACTCCCTTCAGCGCCGTGGGCCTGGAGCTCTGGTCCATGTCCTCCGACATCTTCTTCGACAACTTCTTCATCACCAACGAGCGCAACACAGCCGACCGGTGGGCCAACGACGGCTGGGGACTGAAGAAGGCTGCAGAGGGTGCAGCGGAGGTGGGTGGAGCCTAGACTGGTTGATGATGTTGTTGTCAAGGGAACAACGTTTCCTTGACACCCTACTTGCTCTTTCTTCTGTCTTCTTGTTTGACCTGTCACTCTCCCGTCCTCCATCCCTCGTTCGGTGTGTCTCCCATCACTTCTCTTATCATCCCTCCATCATGCTGTCTTCCCCTGCTACTTGTCGTCATGATCACTCCAGGGGGTCTTGCTGTTTGGGTCTTTAGTCAGGTTGTCTCTGCAGCCAACACACTATTCTGCACTGCAGCTCTGCAGTCAAGTCAATTTTATTTGTGTAGCCCTTAATCACAGTTACAGTCTCAAAGGGCTTCGCAGGCCATATATGTATGACACCCCCTAACCCTAGCCCCCCGAATGGCAAGAAAAAACTCCCTTAATTATCAAGGACGTTATGTCACAAGCCAAGTCACTGTTTAAATATACAGGCCTGTTGTACCGCATAGATAATCAAGCATCACTTGATCCCCAAGTGTGTATGTCTATATACTGGCTTTGTATTTGTTTTTAGCAACAGTAGACTACAGAGTCTCTGGGAGACTTAACGATGCCATCAGGGCTTTGACTCCCTCTGGGAGGACGCAGAGGGAGCCAGAGATGTGGGGGTTAGTGCCGTATCCACAGCGATGGAAAGACTCTCTTTCTGCACCTTATGAACAATGAATATTGTTATCGCCATAGAAATACAATATTGGTACATCTCTAATCCGGAATTAAATGTGTGTTTGAGGCCCTGCTAAATAAGGACTCATTCAGTCCCAACGCTGGGATGAGATTTATTTCTGTGCGAGATGCAGTCTACATACTACAATATACTGAACCACCGGTAGACTATCTACAAATCTATATCTGTATATAATGCTCAAGGAATTAACATGGAAGGAATTAGTTGTGGTGTGTTTGACACAAAGGACCAAGAAACGCATCCAAGAGTTCCAAGTTACCGTAATGGTGTATCTGGGTGTGTTTTATCTGTACCTCTCTCTGTGTCTCTCAGCCTGGCCTGGCCACGCAGATGCTGACGGCAGCCGAGGAGCGTCCCTGGCTCTGGGTGGTCTACGTCCTCACCGTGGCCCTGCCCCTCGTACTCATCATCGTGTTCTGCTGCACCGGCAAGGTCAGACCACACACACACGCATGCACGCACGCACACACACACGCACGCACACACGCACACACACACAGGCTCGCGCACGCATACATGCAGTGACACACAGTAACACAACTGACACACGATAAGACAACACACACGGTAAGACAAGAGACACACAGAGACGCAGTAACACAACAGACGCATGACACAGAAACACAACACAGAACTGGAAACTGGTCATTCACACACACATGTCAGAAACGTGACACAACAGACCCACAGCAGCATAACACAGAAAACTAGTCGGCTACCCACACAGCAAAATAAATAATGAAACAGAATCCCAAAGTACCAGCTTTTGCTGAATGCTGGCAGAGTAGTGTTTTCAAAAGCTGGGTACCCATGGTACTTGGTTAATAATCCAAGCAAGCGTATGTGTGGACCCAGAGTATTATTGAGTATTGACCTGCAGTCCCCGGGTTTCTTTGGCTGCCCACAGAGTTCTGCAGACAGAGCTGGGAGTGAGTTGAGCCTCAGGGGCTTACAGAAGGAACTAAACGGAGCCTGCCAGCCCAACCCTCCCCCTGCCTCCACCGCGGTGATTCCTGGCGTACCAAAACCCCTAGACTAGACTAGCCCCCCCC
>OMKP01086460.1:0-15000 GCA_900302375.1 Bathygadus melanobranchus | reverse complement strand
CGCAGCCATTGAAAGAGTTCTTGGTTGGGGGTGATGAGGGTCTTTTACAATCCTTCTGGTTCTGGTGCTGGAGGGGAGTTAGTACAGTCCCTAGGGTGCGCTCAGCTCGGTGCACCACCCTCTGCAGGGCCTTTCGGTCCTGTGAGGAGCAGTTCCCGTACCAGGCAGTGATGCATCCTGTCAGAATGCTCTCGATGGCACCAGAGTAGAAGGATGCAATGGAACTGTCTCCTGGCTCGTGTCAACACCGACAGACTGGGGCGAGCACACACAGCGGGGCCCACTTTACCGTTGTTTTCAGTGTTTACGGGACGTTTCTGGACCACACATTAGTGTTCAAATATTTAAACTTTGGGAGCAAGCCCCGCTTCGCTCCTCAACGGAAGAGAAGACGCAGTTCTATTTGATTGCCATAATAAGTGTAGCCTATTCATGTTTATGAAACAAATTAGCAACGTGTTATTATTAGCTTTGGCCATCGTGGCTGCTAAAAATGCTCATTATTAGTCATAATGACTAGTTTGCCTGTGTGGAGTGTATGTGGTTGGTGGCTGGTTTAAGCGGCCTCACTTGGCCCAAGTTAGAGTCTGGGGCTGCACACCTGTGTTGCATGAGACCCCTGAAAGGACACAGGAAGGTGGGGAATAATCCGGTTTATTGCAAGTTTTGACATGAAATGGACAGAGCAGGTGGTAACTGCTAGCATGCTAGCGCTCTTTCCCGAGTATGTGTGGTGGTGGCTGGTTTAACCCGTGTCTACTGATGAATCAATGCAGCCCAGGTGTGCAGCCCCACTCAGCCCCAGACTCTAACTTGGGCCAAGTGAGGCTGCTTAAATCCAGCCACCAACCACACACACTCCACAGCCTGCTACCTACGATTATTCAATGAATGAGTGTTAATTAGAACATGTTTAGGCTAGAATATAGGCTTATTCAATGTTGATTGACTGTGTGTGCGTGTTGGGATGTATACCTCATCTAAGCATGTTAAGCATGTCTGTGTGGGGAATGACATACGTAACCGTTTAATAACTGATGATCAATATAATTAACGGGTTTAAGTTAAAGGAACATTACCATATCTTACATGAAGTATTATTAATGATGTATTGTTTTTCAAAGGCAACGCCAGCTGGAAGAAATAACTGGCATTAAAAAAAGATATCAATAGACTATCTTTGATATCAATTGTCCATCAACAGAATAATGAGACTGCAAGAAGCCTACCCTTATGTAAAAGGAAACAAGCACATTTGGATCCCCGTTCTCTCCCTCTGAAGCCCAGTGAGGGAACGACGTGACGTCATTCCACGGAGGCCAGGCTTGGACAAGCGGGAGAGGATACGAGGCACCAAAACACCAGCCTCGTGTTGTTCGGTCCCAGCAGATAAGTGGCGTTGGAGTGCAGCTCCGTCTAATTAACAGACACCCATTACGATGCTCATTACCGGCCGGGGCTCCTGCTGCAAAATGTCAGCGTGACCCACCGCTGGCTGCGTAGGTGGCAGGTATCAGAGGGCCAGCTCACTCCATTATCCTGGAGTCCTCTGGAGTTCTCCAAAGTTTGACATCTTTTGATTGTTGCCGTGTCTCGCACTTGGAAATACACGTGATAAGTGTATTGTCATCACATGTCATGTCCCAGTATCACGTGATCGTTGCTGGGGATCTTCTTAGCCTCAATTCCAAATACAATAGGGTCACTGCGGATCATGTTCATACACGAGCATGCCTCCTACAAGCATTGGGGTAACGCACGTACGCGTGTGCACGCGCACACACACACGCACGCACGCACACACGCACGCACGCACGCACGCACGCACGCACGCAGTCAATCGATTCAAATATAAATATGTTAAATATTTAATCACGATTAATCACATAAGTGTCCATAGTTGATCTCAAAATGGCAAAATTATTGGTTTATGTAAATGTATGTACATTTATTATTGGAAAATCAATTAACAACACAAAGCAAATATTGTCCACAAACCCTCACAGGTACTATTATTTAGCATAATAAATATGCTCAAATCATAAGGTGAACTCAAGCCGGCTAACCCTAACCCTACTTAATAACTATGTAATAAGTAATAACTAAGTAACTAATAATAACTTTAGAACCTGACGAAGTGAGTATCTCACACAATATAATATATAATATATATTATAATATATATATATTATAATATAAGCATTAACACAAAACAACGGACTGAAAGATATTCCAGGGACCCACACAGGTCAAACATTTACCAATAAGCTCAAACTCACCGGACACTCAGAAGCCCAAGAAAACCACGCTTCTCCAAATGTATCTCATTGTAGTGCAGCAACTTTGGTCTGCTACATTTTCCATTACTTTAACTTTGACAGTCCTAAAAAGAAAAAGAACCGAAAACACACCCAAAAATACAGCCTTCGCTAACCTTTCCTTGTTCGGTCAGTGACGAGGAGCGCTGTCCCCAGCGTCCTCTTCGCTCCACGCACTTAAAGAACTGTTGTCATTGACAGAGTTACCCTGTCATTACTTGGCCGGTTGTTGAAGTGTTGCACGGCCGTTGTTCTGCTGTTTATACAGCCACAAAGAGCTTCACGGTTCCAGTTAACGGCCGCTAATCCGATTGGAAGTCACTGCCCGGTGTGTTTCTCTCTTGCGGCCCAAAGCACACATACAAACCCACCCTTTCAAAAACATTTCTCTCTGCCCAAGGCCCCAACAATAACAGGTGTTATATACAGTCAGCATGAAACAACCGCTGGGAGTTTCTCCAGAAGCCATATATACGCTTTTTAATGCTTTCCTTGATGAATCACAATGTGATTGTTTTCAGAGGGTGTGCGTGTCTGTGCGTGTGCGTGTGCGTGTGTGTGCGTGCGTGTGCGTGCACCTGCAGACTGAGCACTGCCTCTGCGGCTGCAGGGCGGTGAACATCACGATGACAGAGTAGTTTCTGGGAGGAGCCTTGACGAAGCGCCGGAACTTGTCCCCGTTCATGCGGACCACCGAGCGTCGGGAGGACCACTCCATCAGCTGGTCCACCTTCTCCGACAGCAGGTTCTGTGCGGAGGGAACACGCGGAGGAACGTCAGCGCACACACACACACACACACACACACAGACATCGATCGGAGGAAACGCTATCAGATATCTGATTCATTTTATGTTTAACTGAAAAGGAGGACAAAACGTTGTGATGGGTTTTGAGTGGGTGTGTGTGTGTGTTGCAGCACTACTGTGAGGGCTGCAGTTCTGTCCATCAAAGCTGTCTTTAGTGAGTGAAGGAATGATGAAATCTACTACTCCAGGAGTGAAACCTGGGATGACTAGGACCCCAAAGACAGACAGACAGACAGACAGACACACACTATATTCAGCTCCCAGTATACCTTCCCCTTACATTTAGTTCTGCATTCCTGTTTTCATTGGGAAAGCGTCATATTACGGACACAACAATCCACTTCAATCTCCCAGCAGACTGATGGGTATTTTTCATCTATCAGGACACGTGTATTTTCTGAATCTTTAAAGCACATCAGATATTGATCGGTACTGTCGCCCCTCCCGTTGTGGTCTGCACTGCCGAGTTGCTCCTATTGTCAACCGCAAACTGACTTTAAGGTCAGACAGAGATCAACAACAACGACACAACAAAGGAAACAGTTGCAGAAAACTGACCTTAAAATATGGATCACTGGAGCCATTGTTAAGAGACAAAGAAACTGCATTTTACAGAAAAATGTATTTAAGGTTAACTCATCGCCACAACTATTGGAAAATTGCCTTGGTACAAAAACATGCATGGTAGCATGCAAAACAGCGCCACCATGTGTTTGTAGTCACTATCCTCATCCCGGATGGATGATGGCGTGTTTTTAAGCCTGTGAATAGTAAATGGATTGCATTTATACAGCGTGCTGCACCAAAGTGCTTTACATTGCCTCACATTCACCCATTGATTCACACATCAATCAACCATGCAAGGCATCGGCTCGTGGGGAGCAGTTAGGGGTTAGGTGTCTTGCTCAGGGACACCTTGACACAGCCACACTTAGCTAGGGGGAGCCGGGGATAGAACCCAGCAACGTTCCGGTTGCCAGACGACCGTCTCTACCTCCCGAGCTAGTGCCACCTGTCCATGAAGTAGTGCCTCGTGATTGACAGGATTTCTAACATTCAGAACGCGAGTTCAGCCGGGCAGCAGCATGTATTCACTCACACTGCCAGACAACTACGGTTATCGAGATTGTACGATTTTATGGTAGTGGCTGTCGTCTGCGCGATTATCGTAAACGGCTCAGCTCAGAAGTGTTGGTGTTGGTCATTGTACAGTGGTTTAGTGGTGGGAAGAGGAGACAGAGAGTATGCATATCCCATGTAGACAGAGAGTATGCATATCCCATGTAGACAGAGAGTATGCATATCCCATGTAGACAGAGAGTATGCATATCCCATGTAGACAGAGAGTATGCATATCCCATGTAGACACGTTTGGTTGATGTCGGAAATGTGTTTGATTAAGGCTCAGTAAAAATGCTTCAAAGTTAATGTGCCCTCTCCTGAATCCACTGCTGCAGTCATTGAGTGGCAGCCTGTTTTCAGATTCAGTGTCCTTTCAGCTATTTCTCCAATTTAAGTAATCATTTAGTTTTTTTCCCCAGCATATTCCTGCTCAGTGCTTCACCAAAATGTCTTGTGCCATTCTGTAGCAGCCAGCCAGCAGTAGTGTCATCCAAAAGACCTGGGTGTCCGTCCCTCTCCAACATGGTGTAACCTTCTCTCCATCACGCTCCCTCTCTCTCGCTCCTTCACTCGCTCCCCGGAGGGCAAACTCAAGCCATTGTCACTCTCTCTCCATCTCTCGCTCCCTTGCTCTCTCTCTCTATCCCACACATCTTTTGTTCTCCCTCCACCCCCCCTTCATCCCTCCCACTCTCCATCAATCCCTTCACTCAGAATGTATCCAGCAACAAGAGGTCAAGATCGAACGCACACACACGCACACACACACACACACCAGGGGTGTAACGATGTGACACATTTTACAATTAAATCCCATTTTCTGAGTACCCAGATCGATGAAAACATTTGAGCGAGACAAACTAATTTGGTTTTAATTAATTGCCATTTATCTATACGTGTTCATTGGCTGGGCATAAAATATGCACCCAATCGATCAATATTGAGAAAAAAGCTCTACAATTCATCCTCACATTGACCAGACGGAAGTTCACCTTCACACACCAACGCCTGATGCCTTGCTCAAGGACAGGTCAACGAGGGTCGGCGCAGCCACCGTCTAGCCGAGAGATGACTCGCTCTACCTCATGAGATTTTGCTGCCCAATAAACAGATAAAAGACACACACACAGTGACAACAAGTAAACACCGACAAGCCGCTGACCATTAAAACTATTTATTTTCTACTCCAGTGAGCACAGAGGGAGGGAGGCAGAGTGCAACACTAGTGGTCTATCAATATGTTTTGCTCACCCACCTCTCGGCTTTTCCTTCCATGTAATAATCCTGTTACTCCCACTACATAGTTACAACACCCACCCAGCGACCCCCACACCCACTCACACCCCCCGACACACACACACTGACACACACAAAATGAAAAAATGGCAAAACAAGAACAGCTCAGTAAAAGTATTTTCTACTAACAAAACAACTCTGAAGTGCTACAAGGCTGGGTAAAAAAGAAAAGTGTGTACGTCAGTGAGTCATCCAAACATCCAGCCAGGCAGATCAGATGCATTAGTCCATCCATCAGACGCGGCCCCCACCATTAGAGCTGGAGGAGCCTAGCAATAAAGGGGGCAAATGCATTCCTTCACTTGAAGAACGCCCTGCTCGACTCCTTTCTTCTGCATGCGTTCCCTGGCGGGGAAACGGGAACATGATATCGACAGGGAAAGAGGTGGAGCTGATCGCGGCCAGTTTAGAACCGCAGTGACGCACCGGGAACCAGGAGAGGCGACGGCCTCCGAGCGTGGTACAATGGCACACGCCTGTTTGCTCGGGGATTTGTTTTTGTGGGATCAACAATGATTCGAACATTTGAATAATTAATCGCTCTCAAAAAAAGAACCGAACCGCGACGGAAGGAGTCGTGACGCCGTAAACCGGGATCGATGTGCGTGACACTTCTGATTGTTTGCATTTAAAAGGAAAGTCAAATCAGTAATTCACATTTTGGGATTATGTTGTCATGTTGTTCTGTGTTCCTCAAGCTTGAAATAGGATTGACTGTCACAAAGGGAAGACAAATGAATTTCAGACGTAACAGGGCAGTCAGCTGTAATAGCAAAATCAATAAAACTTGAAATATAAAAAACTATCAAGTATATAAATGAAAAACCAAAGTGAGAGAAGAACGCTTGCCTTGGCAGCCGGCCTGGCAATAGGCGCCTCATTGCTTGGAATGCAGTTTCCAAGGGCTCCCGTACTTAGTGGCTTTGCCTCGCTTATTCTGGGACAGGCTCCAAGTGAATAATGGAGAATACATTATTTTCTGTTGGGTAGTGTGTCTATTAAAACACAGCAAGCGGGGGGGTTATGTATTAGAATTGCTAATCACACCCCAATAAGTCTTACATGTACCAGGGTTGGTGGGGTTTGTTGGAAACTCTCGAAGTGCAGGTGAGCCTGTCGTGATTAAACTCTTGGTTGTGAAATAGCAGAGCTTTTCCACCCTACATTTCTGTAGCTAACTTCAGTGGCTTTTGGCACCAAAAGAAAGAAATCATTAACTTGCTAACGTATTTTGTCACACACTGTGTCACGGTCAAGATCCTCGGAAATAACAACGAAAGGGAAACGTGTGTCTTTCAGTCCAGGAGAACATGTGGGAAATGTGTCCTTGGAGAGTGATGAACTGCTGATGGCACAACGCACACACGCACGCACACACACACACACACACACTTTAATTTAATGTTCAGCCTTAAACGAGTCAAGATGTGGATTACAACCACTGGTTAATGAATTATTTCACAGCATCACAACTTTCCATGGACTTGAAATAAACATCCATATCTGTGCACGATTCCGTGCAACTCTCCCAGGGATGAAAGCGTTTTGCACATCATTACGTTAACAAGACTGCAGTTTGGTTTAGTATCCAGTTGACAGCAGGACATTTGCCACCGTTCAGTTCCAACAGATCCGCTGCTTTGAAGACTGACCATCAAACCGGCGGCTTCTTACATCGGTCTGTTCTGAAAGAGCCGATCGCCTCTCATTTTCCCCATCGGGGTCGTCGTCGTCGGGGGTTTTGGGCCGTTCCATCACCGCCGGCGACGGGTGCAAAGGGGGGGCCCGGTGGTGTTGTTTTAAGACATCGCAGCAATTCTCCCCCAGGACAACAGGAAGCTAATGTTTTTACCGGATGAAAGATTGCAATCCTTTCGTGTGTGCGTGTGTAACAGAATGAGTGTTGGGTAGACAGGACATGGAGGACTTATTGAGTCTTTATTTAGGTGTCGTCAATAAACCCCTTGCACCGTAGTCTCTCTCTCTCTCTCACACACTCTTAGTGCATTTAATCTTTCTCTCACGTCTTTCTCTCTGGCAATATATTTGATATCTCTGCCTCTTTGTCATTACATTTGATTTGTCTCTCCGTCCGTCTAGCTCCTCTGAAAATACGACACCAGGAACACGGAATGTAAGAACAACACACTAAACAATAACAACATGTTCCTGGAAATGATGGCGGTTCTCACAGATGTGCAGGTGGTACTTATGAGCACTTGTGGAGCAGCGATGTGCATCGGCCGTGTTTAACGAAACACAGCGCTGGACGGAGGAGGAGAGGAGGAGGAGCGCGGGCTGGGAGTAGAACTGCAGCAGGAGGAGCGGAGAGATGTAGATGGAGGGATAAGTGGAGGGAACAGGTGAAGGGTCAACACAGGCCTGATCTATATTAACATCGCCATAAAGAAAGGGGTCGTCTCAGAAACACGGGTTGAGACGTTCTGGAAATGTGTTCCGCTATTCTCAGAGGAATGTAAGCCATATTGCCTTTTACAAGACACAGGCAGCTCAAGGACCCATCTGTGTGTGTGTGCGTGCGTGCATTCTGTCAAACCTTTGTTTGCCTGCTTGTATCCTTTAGAGGTTGCATCCAACCTCCAGTTAAATCAGATCAATATCGGTATTAAGTTATAGAGAAGTGCAGAGTTGCTTCTCGGGTGTAGATTGTAATTCCCCACTGGTGCCCTTTAGCGAGGAATTTGTTTATTCAATTGACAAAGAACATCCAAGGCTCTCAAACGGGCTAACGTCACAAAGCCTATATTAAGCCTGGACTGAATCATTCCAAGAGGTGCCTCGAACTACGCCATGCGGCTAAAAGCAGCCATCATCGGGGTGTGGCAGGATCACTTCCAGCGAATCCAATCTACGCCTGTGTCGCACTCCCTGAAATTACCATGATAATGGCCATTCACATTCCCAGGCCATGGGAAATGATATGTGTGCTGTGAGTGTGGAAGGTATAACAGCCATGTGTTAGCGGTTGCATCTGTACGGCCTCAAAGGACTGCATGGAGCCCAGATTGGATGACACCCACTAACCCGAGGAAAAGCATTTCCCAAGAACCCAGTGGGAGAAGCATTGAATGGAACCAGTTAGAAGACGGCGATGGGGGGAATCCATGATATAAAATAGCAAGTTGATTAAGAATCTCAAGATAAGCACCAGAGGATTATAATCGGAGGAATCAGCTGCTACTTGCCGATACAGAGGCGGTATAGGTAAGATTGCTGGTTCGATCCCCTGCTCCGCCTAGCTAAGTGTTCAGGTGTCCCTGAGCAAGACACATAACCCTAACTGCTCCCAACGAGCTGGTTGTTGCCTTGCATGGTTGACGCTGCCGTCTGTGTATGAATGGGTGAATGTGAGGCAGTATTGTAAAGCGCTTTTAACAGCCACAGGTCCGAAAAGTGCAATGCAAATGCAGTCCATTTACCATACACCTGCCCTAGTGATACTCAACAACATTGTACTTAGTTCTGAGCATCCGTCCACCCTCTTCCCAACCAACACCAAAGCGCCGTCTGTGAAGGCCACAGCCGGCAAGGCAAGGAGGTGTCCAACGTCGACTCGATTTTCATTGGAGGTGCAAATTATGCAGCGCTCCAGACTTTCCGTATTGAAATCCGGGTTCATATCAGGCAAACAACAACCACACGCGCCACATTTGTATGCGCACACAAACAGTTAGATATAACCTCATTAAAGCCCCGGCCCGGCAACCGTAAGAGATAATGTCAGGCGCTGCCATGGTCTGGAAGATCTGCGCCCTGAAGCTAGGATCACACCGCCAGTGACATGGACGCTTGGGTTTGCCAACTCTCACTCCCTGACTCTCTGTTAGCATATTGGATCTTTCTAGAATATTATGCCCTAAATAGGTCGTTTCCAGTGACTTTGAATTTCAGTGCCCAGTCTGACTGTGTTGTTCTGTGCATCAGACAATAAAAAAACTAGTCTGTTTTTATTTTAGCTTGTGGCCAAATCAGTCTAAACATTTCGGGAAGTACAAAGTACAAGAAACAGCGAATATGTCACCTTCTAATTGATCGCTTGACTATTTAATTATAAAAGAAGAACATGGAAAATGAATCAACATCAAGTAAAATAATTTGAATTTACTGCCGGGCTGCTGCCGTTCATCAACGTCGTCGACGATGAGTTAATATTGTCCACGTCGACGCAGGAAATGTTATGCCAACAATTTTGACACACGTTTATTTATTCACGTTTTTTATCGCTAAAACGCAAATCGTCCAATTAAATTCAGTCAAATAAATCATTACGTAATTGCCGCGTTCGGGTCAGTGGCTTTTGGCTCGTGCCATTGGTTGGCTCCCGTCAACACGTAGAGATTTAAAAAAAGAAAAGCTGCATGTAAAGGTTCACCACGGACCCTTTTCACACAGTCCACAAGTCCATCACTCTGCTACCTTAGAATTGGTCGTGTCGATGCGTTGATTAGAACATGTTTAGGCTACGATCTGGTCTTATTCTACGTGATCGACAGTGTGCGGCCGTTGGGCTGATTGTGATATATATACACCTCCTTTACTTCTGCCGTGATGTTAAGCATATGCAATCAATGTAATGTTGAGCAACATGGAGAATATTACTATACAATATATACTATTATATCTTACATTATGTATCACACGTTAAATAATGACATTTGTTTTCCCCCTTTCTTTACCTCTTCCTCTCATAGCCATCTGAATTACACAAATCTATAAATTCTAAATTTTCTATTGATTATAAAATAATCAATAGAAAAATAATCGTTCTAATTTACAGAAAAACCGGCCTATGTGTCCAGACAATCTCTCCGTTGGCAGTGAAAGGATTTTTAATGAAGGTGGCATGTGTTTCATCACTTGTATTAGGGCCTTAACACAAACACCACAGCTAGAAATGTCTGGTATGTTCAGAAAATGACATAACTTTACTGTAATGCAGACGTTTAAACCAGGAAGAGACAACACTTATGCCATATCATGCTGTTACAATATCCAAAGTATAAGACGATATCTAGTCTTGTATCACGATATTGATATAATATTGATATATTGCCAGCCATAGTTTGTATTAAAGCACGAGAACGTATTAAAAAGCAGGGATCCACCCAGCCCCCCAGATCTGCCTGCATACATTATTACTTATTATAAATTCAACATAAAACAGCTAAAACAGCTTTTCGTCCATAGCCAAGATCAAGATAAGCACTACTTTCTTGTCACTCATGAAATGGAGAGTCCTGGTTGTTCTGTCTGCTAGTTGCAGCTGTGTGTGAACATAGGGTAACAGAGGCTCTGCTACGTCCCTGTACCCCTAGAGGAAACTGAGAAATGTGGGGCCATTTCTCAGTTTCCTACATTTCCTTTAATTACCATTTTGCAATACACTGGCCTATTTTTGGACAACCAGATTCAATTCCTCATGGCATATGTGACATTAGCCTACCACTTCTGTAAGCCTCGGAAATTATGACCAATTATGATGTCCAAAATAGTCTTTCAGTAGAAATGATCTATAAGTCCTGGACTTATGGCATAGTGGAAAACGTAATAACCTTCCAGTACAACCTTCCAATGTTAAAGATAACACCAAAACGAAATATCAAAAATGTCAGGTCATTTACACAATAATATTAACCATCTATTCAACAAAGCATGCCAGGTTAAAGAAATATCTAAAAATAGGGGACAGTAAGGATTAAATTCCCAGTACAAAGTACAAAGACATATTTTTAAATTGCTTCTGTCCTCTACAACAGACAAGTCTAAGTTTCTTCCATGAAGACCGAACAGGCAGGCTTAAGATCCACAGCAACAATTATCAGCAAACAATTAGCCTACAATGATCTCCAGTAAATCAAACCGTAATACCCTGTTTGACTTAAAAATACTTGCTTTTAGCCTTGAGTGCCTCTTTATCAAAGACACAAGTCTTTATTAGAACCCGACTTCAAAAAGCTACTTGGGAGGAAAATGAAACAAGAAAAAATGAAACCATATTGTTTCCTACGTCTAATTGGTTTGCTGGAGCAGAGCCAACACAGCAGGGGACATTTGGTGTCTCGCTGCATCCCTGAGCTGCGTCAGTCCAAAACGGGACATGCAGAGCGCTGCTGTGTATTCTGTCTCATTACTCATTGTGCGGATAATTCATCAGGATGCAGAGCGGCGCTCTCTTTCAGTCCATCCAAGAGGTCTTTTTTGTTTCTTCTTTCTTTTTAAATGATCTCATCTCTCTCTCTCTCTCCCTTTTATTTTTCAGTCCACGCTATCTACCTTGCTTTGTAGTTGGAGTACAGCTAAATACTTTATTATCTCACCGCTTCCAGCAAAATTACCCCCCAAAATTGTCTGGATAATCACAGACTCCACATTTCTCAGGGTCAAAATAATTCAAAGTGTGCGTGTGTCATTAGAATACCAATTTAAAAAGCACAAATACATCTGAATGTCCCCATTAACCCGACTCCAGGTGCAGCCATGGGCGAATCTTACAGTTGGAAAAGAATAAAATAAATAAATGCATAAATAAAGAGAGATATAGAGGTGCCCTAGCCAGAGGACATGTGGGTGCTTAAAAAGAGGTTTCTGCACTGATTAAAGGCTAGCATTAGCATGTGACCTCCCCAAAAGCACACCTCACATGAAGAGTAAGATGAGAGTTTAGGGGGCTAGGAACATCTCAGTAATAGACTAGTAGTACTAGGAGGGACATTAAATGAGAGCAGAGTAGAAAAGATGAAAAAGGGGGTGAAGCCTCAGATGAGATAGTGTGCGCTCGTGATTGCCAACCCAGGGGTGCTCGCATAGCCGAGAGGGTGCATGAGCAGGTTCCAGGGGGTAGGCCTACATGGAAAGACTTATTTATGTTTTGTTACCTACAAATAACAACAATTACCACGTCAAATATTGATATGAAATGCAATGCTGATTGTTGCTGATCAATAAAGTTAAGACCAGAAATAGTAGTATGCCTCAGCTGTCTGATGCACTAATCGATTAGCCCAGTCATTCCCAACCTGGGGGCCGGGCCCCACTAATGGGGGCACCAGAGATCTCAGGGGGTGTGCAAAGATGCATATTTTCAAAATATATATATATATTAACAAGAAATAATCTAAAATTATATAAATAAGGGCTGAACAATTAATCAAAATATTATCGAAATAGCAATATGGCCAAATGCAATCTCCAAATCGCAGGAGCTGCAATTTTTGATATGGGTAAAATGTGTAAATAAATGTATAACATCATTATAAATTAAGTACTGTAGTGCTGCAGAGATGCCCTGGCCAACAAATGTTGTCCTCCAGATTAAGAAAACATGATTGTTTGGTACAGACCCCAACAAATGTCACATCATGATTCAAATTGTGATGCAAAAATAATCATTACCATAATCATCTTTACCATATCGTTCAGCCCTAATATAAACCAATAAATAGAACAATTCTAAGTACTTCTTCCTCATATACACTTCTAGCAGATCTACAGAAGAAATAACTTTGATGACCAAGGACGCTGACAAACAGCATTGTACAGTGCACTAGAAGTAACGGGATCTTAACATCCCAAAACAGACGCTCATCGTCAGCATCTCTGAGTCCACCAAACTATGCAACATACAGTACATCTCACAACCATGGGAGAAAGAATATTGCATGGAACACATGTGAAAAGGAATGATAAAATAGCATTATAATTTCATATAATTATTGTTTGTAATGGAACAAATGCAAAAAGGAAAGACATAATGACAGGAATTACACTGCATGTTCGTTGGTGTGATTAGAATTACACAATCTTCAGACACAACTGACGATTTTCTCACACATTAGTCGGGGGAAAAAGGTTGGTAGAGCAAGCTTTGGGTCAGTAAAGACACCGTGGACTGAAACCCTCAACCTGTAGCAGTCTATATGCTCATTATTTCCCTGTTTTTCTCTCTTGCATGCAGACTGTGCCCATTTAGCAGCAGTATAGTTGTTAATAGTGAAAGAGAGGTGGCAGTACATAGTCCAATGTGGCATCCCAACGATGAAAACCTAATTAGCCAATTAGCCTCTGGAAGCCAACTCGCAAATCCGTATTCATACAATCCTTGGCCAAGTCCCATTTGGTATTGTAGGACAGAATTACTATTCGCTGAGCCAAGCCAGCCTCTGACCTACTTGACACACCAAACAATAGTGGCTTTTCAAATTAAAAAACTAAATGAAAAGAAAGGAGGTATTTTGCCTTTAATATCAGGTGGCCCATTTGCTGTGTCGGCACCAGAGGTGAGCAGAGTAGCCAAAAACTGTACTCAAGTAAAAGTATTATTACTTTGCAAAAACACGTACTCAAGTAGAACTACATTTAGCCTTCAAAATAACTACTTGAGCGACCACCTGCCTAGTAATGGATAGTGCATAAATGCATTAAATAATAAATAGTCAACAATTTATTCCAAAAGTGACTTACGTAAATGTACTTAAGAGTGAATATAATGCGTTACTACCCACCTCTGGTCAGCACTTTATACACTCTATACATACTTTACAATATATAGCCTGAGGAATTAGAATGTGACAAGCGAACACTGAAACACGACTGACGTTGGAGACGATGGATGGGTTGATCTGTGTACCGACACACTCAACCTGCTATACATGATCAATACGTGGCTCTTCAGAGGCCAGATGGAAAGCTGGACAGAATGTAACAAACCTTTTTTTACCGCTACACTTTCAGTCAGACCGGAACCCAGATCATTTTCATGGTAATATAAATGTATACGTTCAGAGCTCTTTTGGCGACACTAGCGGCACCAGCACAATATTAGCTAGGTGGGTTTAATGTGGTGGCTGATCGGTGTATGGTACAGAGTGAAGTTGACCTGTCTTGGTGTACTATACCTCTCTCTGGGGGGTAAAGCTATGTTGCTCAAAAGGTGGTCCAGTACGGTACCGACAAGGCACGACACCCCGGTGAATATTCTATTAACAGCAGGTGCTGCGGCCTGGGAAATAACCAGTATGGACCGAACCGGCACCGGGTTCTGATGCGCTCGACTCCCTTCGGCACAAACGTAACTCCTCGTTAAAAGACAAGTCACACATGAGTCACACTGTTAACGGACGCTCTCTAAAGTGACTATGAGGGCTGCTATGAGAGAGTAGACCCTGTTAGCAGTGCAGCCGGATGGGCAAGGCCTCACTCATTTAAGGGTAACCAAGACGCATTAGAAATCCAACATCAGCAACGGCGCCGTCTCTGGTGAAAAGGTTGAAATACTTGCTCTGATTGGACAGGTGACTTCACTGGCAAGTATAAAAGTAACACCCACTTGTTTTTGGTGCAGTCTATGAGGTTTGGTTTAGGGATTTGGTATTAATATGATGAAAACTACTGATGAATCATATAATGTCATTTAAAAGTGTGATAAGCAAGTGATCA
>OMKP01086455.1:0-11020 GCA_900302375.1 Bathygadus melanobranchus | reverse complement strand
ATTTTGGAAAGTTGAAATCAAAGATCTAAGACGTTTTCTATGTACACAAAAGGCCTATTTCTCTCAAATTTTGTTCACAAATTTGTTTAAATCTGTGTTAGTGAGCACTTCTCCTTTGCCGAGATAATCCATCCACCTGACAGGTGTGGCATATCAAGATGCTGATTAGGCAGCATGATTATTGCACAGGTGTGCCTTAGGCTGGTCACAATAAAAGAAGAACTGATGTTTTCAGCTTCCAGGAATTGTGTACAGATCCTTGCAACATGGGGCCGTGCATTATCATGCTGCAACATGAGGTGATGGTGGTGGATGAATGGCACAACAATGGGCCTCAGGATCTCGTCACGGTATCTCTGTGCATTCACAATGCCATCAATAAAATGCAAAATTCGTTGTCCGTAGCATATGCCTAACCATAACCCCACCGCCACCATGGGCCACTCTATTCACAACGTTGACATCAGCAAACCGCTCACCCACATGACGCCATACACGCTGTCTGCCATCTGCCCGGTACAGTGAAAACCGGGATTCATCCGTGAAGAGAACACTTCTCCAAAGTGCCAGACGCCATTGAAGGTGAGCATTTGCCCACTCAAGTCGGTTACGACGACGAACTGCAGTCAGGTCAAGACCCCGGTGAGGACGACGAGCATGCAGATGAGCTTCCCTGAGACGGTTTCTAACAGTTTGTGCAGAAATTCTTTGGTTATGCAAACCAATTGTTGCATCAGACGATCTTGCAGGTGAAGATGCTGGATGTGGAGGTCCTGGGCTGGCGTGGTTACACGTGGTCTGTAAAATAGTACATATTTTTATATGTAATATGTTATCATATATATATATATATCATATATGTACTATATTATCGTATGTACTTTATTATAATACTAACTTATTAGAATAATATGTAACTATATTATAATATGTAACATATTTTAATATGTAAAATAGACCTGTTATGTATTCAGGGCCATGTCCATGCACTGCTTTGTAGGGAAGTCACATTTTTTAAATAAACCCTGAATTATTGGGAGCCAATGAGGGGACTTTGTGAACATTGCAGAATGACATTACACCAGGTAAGGGCTTGGATTCGGCTAGATGCTAAACTGAATTGACATGATGCTGTGTGGCTCCCAGGACCAACTGGAGCAGTCAAGCATGGCTTTCTTCAACTGTAAGGTAAGTAAATGTAAGGTGAGATGATGCTGGTTATTACAGCCCTATTCCATAAGGTATGGACCAGCAGTTCCTTCTGTCCTTTGGGTCGTGCTGTGTGATTAGGGATTTAGAAATAAGACTCGACCTGACCAAATTCTTTCCATCTAATCATATGTCTGTTGTCTTTTCTTACGTTCTGTGGCAGCAGAATCGCAATTCCCAAATGAATCAAATTGAAATAAACTCCTGTGTTTAGGTTGGGTTGAACAAAATAGTAATAATATTCTCCTGCCCTTATTAAGTCTTCATTTAAAACGGCACATTAAGAACACCACCGTGTTTGTAAGAGAGTGCTATGGAGCCCTCTTCAGTCAAGAGTTGTAAGTAGCTCAACTTGTCACTAGAAGCGTACCCATGGTGCACCCATGTATTAGTAGTATAAGTAGTACGAGACGCACAGTCAACAGCTGCTGGTCCATACTGGCTGTGTCTACCAGGAGGTCTGAACATTGCGTTGGTCATCGTCAGTGTACACGTCGTAGGTTCCGTCGTGAGATGGCAACGCCTGGGAACAAGGTTATATAGACAGTGAGATAACTACAGATCACACAAGAAGCGCTTTATGTCACCAGCTGCCATATTAAAGTAGAAGTACATGACCCGACGTTTTCTCCCTTTCCAGCAGGTGAAGTCGCACTATTACATGTACTAGACATGGGGCCTACTAAACGTTGACTTTAGACTTTACGGCAACTTGTCTTGTTATAGGTCATGCCTTTAACATCATATTCAGCTTGTCAAGAGTGTCAGGCTGAACCTTTAAAGGAACACAAGAAACCATTGTTGTATTTTCTTTTCTTTCCAACATCAGAATCAGAATCAGGTTTATTGCCAAGTAAGTTTACACATACAAGAAACGTGTCTTGGTCTGAAACAAACATACAAAAGCGATAATATCTAGAGATTATATATTAATAATATTTAATATTCATTTTTGGATTCCCTTTTTTATTGTATATTGTTTGTGAGAACAACTTGAAAGCCAGATACCAGCAACCAGTGTGGCCCTACGTGTTTAACATTTTAAATGTAATGTAGTGCTGGTGTTTTGGAAGTCCTGCCAGGAGTTGAACTGGATAACCTCGAAGTGAACGTGGCTATGAAAGTTGACCATCCAACATTGAACAGTGGGGGGCGCTGTAGCACCTGGAAAGACGACAGGACAAAGACAGTGCACTTCATGCAGCTGACTACGTACACTAGATCTAGTCCTGTTTTCACTCAGTGACTGAAGATGGATGCAAAATCTCTTTCCTCTTCAAACGTATTAATTCATAACACAACAATGTATTAACGGGTCTTAATAATAGTCTGTTCAATGTTGGATTCATTCGGTCATTCATTCAAAGTAAAAGGTCATATGTATTAGTTAATGCTGCTGCCTTAAACACTGGTTTTGTATTAGTGACGTAATTGGAGTTGGGCAAGTAGAGACTCGTGTTTGTTATGAAGCTCGCATCACTTCCCTGTAATAACTTGTTGATGACCTTATACTTTTACTGACCTGACGTTAGTAAATATAAGCCACAAAAGACTTGTGAACTAATCTGGCAAACAGGATCCGATTGGGTAAATACCGATGATGTCATCGGCCGTTCTTTCAATGTCCATTTGAATGTTTTACAGAAAGTGTAACCAGACACGTCTCTCTCTCTCCCTCCGCCTCTCCTCCCGAAAAGACGCGAAATTCCTTCACTTTCTGCTTTTGTCCTCAAGCACTAACGGACTGTGCGCTAAAGTAAACTAATACCAAAGACACCGAAGTACACTAAGACACCAACGTAGCGGAATGAGACGGGGAAGGTGCGTACTGGAAGACCGAAGGGGAAAATAACGCGGATTATTAGTTCGTCGGGTGACTTTTTTTTTTCTTCGTACATTGTTGGACGCGTTTGTCGGCAGCACTGCTTCTAAAGACCGATGGAAGAAGTTAAGATGGGGAGGAGGTATGTAATACAATGTCTTATTGTTGCTGTGTCGTTATACGCTGCTGTGTGTGGTGTCGTATGTCCCAGTTCAACTTTTAACACGCATCCAAATCACGGCTGACCAGGGCTTCAAAATACACTCTGGGGGCCCAAGGGTCGAACCGTTACCGTGAGCTACATGTAGCCAGAGAAGTCCTCTCAGGCCCATTGGCTGCTTTACATTAATACAAGTACATTGTAGATCCTTGGTGTTTTAACCAAGTCATGTGGCTTGATCCGAGCCGTCTTCCACATAGACACCGGCCTCCTGACGCGCTTAACGACACTCTCTCTCTCTTAACGACTTCAATGTTCACGCCCGTCTTATTTGTACACTTTATACCTAGATAACGTGTCCCGTTCGACACCGGCCGCTACTACCCACCGACGGGGAGATGGAGGGGGACAAGGAGAGAGAACATGGGGAGGAGAAAGAGAGCGACGAGGCTGAAGAGTGGACCCTGAATGAGGATGAAGAGGAGGAGGAGGAGGAGGACCCAGAGGGAGCGGCTCTGGCCTGGCAGGAGGGGTCTGGGGAAGACAACCTGGGTCTTCCCATCATGCACTGGGAGGCTCTCAGCCTGCGGATTGCCGAGTTGGAGAAGCAAGACGTGGGAAAACAGACTAAGACGAAGGTCTGTGGTCGTGATCTGTAGGCTCAGGTTCATATGTGGGGGTTTTGCTGTTGCGTTGAGCAATGGAGACTGTGGGGACCGTTGTCCTCGACTTGGTATAAACTTGGTCTAAGATATACCTGTAATGTTTCTTATTAACATCATTAGGATACCTAAGACTTCAATACAACCCTCCAACATTTAGACATTTAATGTGTATAACATACATACTCCACTTTGTAGATGGATACACCTTTATATCTGTGCTGGGGTAGGCAGGTGTATATGTGTACAAGTGCTTTTATCTGTAAGGCGTGGAGGCGGTATTTGTGGTGATGTTACATTGTAAATAAACAGAACTTTAATATAATAATGGCAAGTTGTCTGAGCGTGGATGTTTTCTGTCTCCAGGACACATTTGGCTCGCTGGAGCACCGGAGACGTCCGGTGTGCTGGACGGACGAGGGGAGGAGACTGAAGACTTCTGAGATCTGGGAGGACAGGGAAGAGGACGTCCACATGACAGAGCTCACCTCGCGGTACGCAACGACCTGTGTCTTTTGTTATGACTACTGGCTATAGATGGATGATGGTGATGACCAGGCATTAATTTGTGCCGGATCCTGCCTGAGCATGATCCGGGACTTCCTAGATTGGGACCAGCACCTCATCATAACAATTTCCCTCGGGATAAATAAAGTTTTATCTTATCTTATCTTATCTTATCTTATCTTATTTAGTATGATAGAAATATGTACATTTTGTGTAATATTTGTTGAAGTGTTTAGCAAATAATCTGGTTAACCGCCCAGACTACTTTGGATTATAGCAAGCAACAAACGCAGCCATGTGGATGAGTGGTGAATGTTTTTTTTCTTCCATTCGATGCTCGAAAATAAATACTTTGAAATAATAGGCAGGACGTAGCCGCAAGCAACTAAGGGCGTTCCCAACCACAATTCCCTCCATGGAGTGCCTTATTCATGACAATATAAGTATTATCTGCTTGTATTTAATGGCCATAAACTCGTCAACATTGACCAACATTGCACCTCTACGGACAGCTTGGCTCATCCTCTTTGTATCGGCATGCCTTTGGTTTCACAAAAATCAACATGTGTCATGTATGAGCAACTTTGAGTGACAAACCACAAGCGTCCTCTTAGTCGCTTGTGGCTAGGCAGGATGTAGAGCGCTGAGTTCAAACGGAGTCTGTGTGCTGTTTGTAGAGTAAGACAAAGTCGTTTGGGCAGATCAACAGGGTGGCCATAATAGTGTTTGTGAAATGAGTAATAATGGAAATGTGTTCCATCATTGTGGGCATGATTTGGGCATGTAATATTTCGGCATATTACTGTAAGCCCCACAGCTACTGGGCGTTTGTGCTGTGCAGTGAAATCAGTATGGTCAATTATAATTGTCATGGTTGTGGGTGTAGTGTTTACTAGGCTCTATCGTCATGTCAGAAGATGCAACAATATTTTCTATCGGTGTGCTGCACATAGTGTTGTTTGGCAAGTCATTCTTGTTTACTTTCAGCCCAGGGATGACAACAGGGATGACAACTAGCTACAGACACAGGGTGGGGATGACAAGTAGCTATAGACAGGGTGGGGATGACAACTAGCTATAGACACAGGGTGGGGATGACAACTAGCTATAGACACAGGGTGGGGATGACAACTAGCTATAGACAGGGTGGGGATGACAACTAGCTACAGACACAGGGTGGGGATGACAACTAGCTACAGACACAGGGTGGGGTGACAACTAGCTATAGATGGGGTGGTGATGACTACTGTCAAGGCTGAACACAGAGCAGGTACTCTTTACTCATTTGATTATCTGGTTACTTATTCACCATCCAAGCATTTGGATGGATGGATGGATCCATGTACACATTAAACATCTTGGTGTATAGAATATAGGTCTTTCTTTATAGTACAAACCTTTTTGTATGTCTCACGTTCTGCAGTCTTCAGACACGAGTGAACCTGCAGCTGTGCTTCATCAACAACAGCGAGAGTGATGAAGAGGAAGAGAGAGAAGAAAGTAGTAAAAAGGTACAGATTTTACGCCCCCAGTGCTCTGCTTTCAGCCCTCAAGCCTTGAAGATGTACGACTGCAATATGGTTGCTTTTCAACCACACAACCAATAAAAGATCTTTCACATGTGCTAAACAAACTGGCCAACAGTTACACATGAATCCACTTTGACTGTGATTTTTCTCTTGGTGTTTTGCTGAAGAGGGCTTCGGTGCAGGTGCCTCGGCAGATATCCCCCAAGGCCCCTGCTGCCCAGGGGAAGAGCAGATCCCTGCCTGGCTTCAGGAATGCCCTGAGGTGTCTTCGCGACAAGCTGAGGACAGACCGCACGCGTCAGGTGGGACAAGACAACCACAAGTCAATAAAACCATGTATTAGTCTGTTTCAGTTTTGTCCGACATTGAATATTTATGTCGGCCAATGAAAGCCGCGTTGCCATGACGTCCAGTGTTGACAATAAAGAGGAAAAAAAGAAAACATGAATATAATCAAAGACACATAATTGTCTGTCCACTCCACTGGATGAGTTCAGGGACATCACACTTCATGACTTTATTTAAATCGGCCTACCTGTTTTAATTAGATATAGAGTAATACCCATGGATGTATGAACGAGGTCGTGCTCCTGCTGAAGGACTGAACTCTGCTATGCTCAGCTGTTCGCTCTGGAGCCACATTGTTTAAATGTCAATCGATTCAGTCAAGCTTCACAGTAAAGAAACCATGATCGGCGATTTATTTCGGTTTAAACTTTCTTGCTAGACAACTCCTGCTCAACTGGCGTGATGCAGAACACCTTCGCCACTTCAGAGCCAACTGTAATAATGCACCCCACTAGCTAAAGTGAGCCCTAAGCAACAATTTGAATTAAGTCTTACATTGTCTTGTTTGTGTTGATACCTGGTCCCCTTGAGCCAGGCAGCAGCCCGTCGTGCTCCTCTGGTGAAGAGGCACCTGGAGCGCCAGGACCTTCAAGCATCTGACATCAAGGAGCTGAACGGCCTGTCCATTTCTCTCAGCCAAGCCATACAAGGTGCGCACGCACGCACGCACACACACACACACCTCATCATCCCAACAATTACGTCACTTTTGTTAGGAACTGTAATATTTTGGGTTGTTTCATTCAGTTAACGGTTAATACTGCTACTTCTACCTCTTACTATTATACATTTCCGGGTAATATCGAGTAATATCTTTTCAACTAGTTTAATTGTTCTCCAATGCTTGGAAATATAAACACACAGTTTACTATTAAGTAAGGAACCAACCACAATGGGATAGGGTTGGCCGGTATCTAACACTGTTAAACCTCTGATTAAAAATCACATTGTAGGGCTTGGAAGGAGCCACCAACTACAAATGATGAATTTATGTAAAACAATTAATAGAGTCCTAATTAAATGCAGAGTCTCATTAAGGCCGGTCTCAAAAGTCACATTTGTTGATCCACATGGCGGCACAGAGAAAAAAATACTGCCTGAAATAGTAGTATCCCAAAATAGTTTCCCAAAACGTTGAATCATGAATTGAATAATGAAATGTAATCTGGTTCACAATTCTCAACAGTGCTCACCCCAGTTAGTAACTGCGGTCATATCAGGTGTGCTGCTGTTCGCGATCAGTTGGTCTTTTCATGAGTTCATTTAAATAGGCCTACCTGTTTGAATTAAATATATGACCAATATATATAATAACCATGGATGTATGAACGAGGTCATGCTGCTGCTGCAGGACTGATCTCTGCTATGCTCAGCTGTTCTTCCAATTCAGTACGTTTCACACTACCTGATTATATTATATTTACTTCACTTTCTTTAGGCCTGAGTTTGAGTGAACGACTGGCTCACTCAGTAAGTGGATCGATTAAAATAAATAAAAAGAGCAAGAAATAACGCAAACATTGTTATCACGTCTCATGCCAAACGGCAAAGCTAGACAAATCCCTAGTTTAAATAAACGATTTGATAGTGTTTCCTATATTTATTATATATATTAGTGTGTGCGAAAGGAATTAAAGGCCCGTCCCACATATAGGCAGGTTGATTTCAGTCATTGAAGCAAATAAAATATTCATGGAAGTCTTTTTTGCCAGGTTATTTATTTGACAAATGACATTGTTTACACTGTGACGCACTGTGACATCACAGTGCTACATTGTCAGGGGTAGGAGTTACAGGCACCTTAACAGATAACCGTGTCAGTATTCCATACAAAGGTGTTGTTTTTGGTGTGCAGACCTGAACTCTGAGCTGGTGGGACTCCTCCAGACACGGGACCACCTGAGGACGGAGCAGGACGCCATGCTGGTAGAAGTCCAGGACCTCACTTCTCTGTGACCATCTATGACCTCACTTCTCTGTGACCATCTATGACCTCACTTCTCTGTGACCATCTATGATTTCACTTCTCTGTGACCATCTATGATTTCACTTCTCTGACCATCTATGATCTCACTTCTCTGTGACCATCTATGATCTCACTTCTCTGTGGCTTCACTTCTCTGTGACCCTCTGACCTCACTTCTCTGTCACCCACTATGACCTCACTTCTCTGGCCCCCTCTATGACCTCACTTCTCTATGACCCTCTTTGACCTCACTTCTCTATGACCCCTCTACTCTATGACCTCACTTCTCTATGATCCCTCTAGGATCTCTCATGTGCTATTAGTAGCGCTAGTCTTCACTCCTTGGATGGACCAATGAAGACACTGATAAAGGTGTGGAAGCCCCAGACATTGGTGGTGAGGTTGCAGTCAACAGAGGGCAGCCAGATCTTTCCCTCCTCGTCTGCTCTGAGCAATCATTCCCTTCAGTGGAGAGACTTTAATAACTCCTAAAATATATTTCCTTTCTAAATGTTACATTTTTTGCTATGTTTGCATGTAGTGCTTTTAAGCATGTTTGAGTGAAACTGTGTAGTGTTAAGTGTACTCTCCTTGACAATAAAAAAAGTGGCACATGTTTTTAATTCCTAAAAAGGATTTCAAGGTCTCAATTTCAAGCTGCTAATTACGGATGCTAATTTTTTACCTATTTTTCTGACAACCGACACTCGTAAACGATGAACTGACAAGAATGAATGTCTGTGACAAAAAATGATCAATGTTTTTTTAAAAGGAAAAGGCTTTATTTGTATGTATGCAACGGCATCATAAACAACAGAACATAAGGATTAACACGTAGCTTGGCCTGGGACAACATTGCTGTAACATTTCAAATACATTAAATATTTCAAATACACTATAGGCTCACACAATACAGCATTTGTCCAGTGTAGGGAAAAAAAATATAGGAACTAACTAAAACATACTTTGTTTTACTTGCTTTGTTTTCCTCGAGCTCAGTCAACTGTATTTCCACTAAAACGCAGGTGCATGTGTCACACCCATGAGGTGTATTGAAGACGTACATTTATCTTACTGCTTTAATTGATGGTGTTAATCAGTCAAAATTATATTGTCGGTTAACAGAAAGTTAAGTTGGCATCCCTATTGCATTCAAAATTTAAAAAAGGTCTAATATGTTCATATGTAAACATTATTTTGTTATCTTTTGTTGATGCATCTGCACTGGACACAACTGTAAAGAAATATTAAAGTTCAATTGAATCAGTCTTCCTCTAGTGGTAGATTCATATTGAATCACACTTCCTCTAGCTTTAGATTCATATTGAGTCACTCTTCCTCTAGATTTAGATTCATATTGAATCACACTTCCTCTAGCTTTAGATTCATATTGAGTCACTCTTCCTCTAGATTTAGATTCATATTGAATCACACTTCCTCTAGCTTTAGATTCATATTGAGTCACTCTTCCTCTAGCTTTAGATTCATATTGAATCACACTTCCTCTAGCTTTAGATTCATATTGAATCACTCTTCCTCTAGCTTTAGATTCATATTGAGTCACTCTTCCTCTAGCTTTAGATTCATATTGAATCACTCTTCCTCTAGATTTAGATTCATATTAAATCACGCTTCCTCTAGCTTTAGATTCATATTACACATTATTTAGCAGCAGATGCATTTATCCCAAGTGACTTCCAAGCGAGACAGAGAACAGAGTAAAAGCATACTGTGAATATTACAGCGACGACACATTTTACCCAAACAACCATCCAGGGAGAATCAGGATAGCTCTAGCAATCAAAGTATTTTTAACTGTAAAATCCTCATGAGTTCTAAATGTCTTCATTTAGATTAATTTTAATAAAATCTGCAAATGTTGGTGTTCCTGGTAGAGACAAATGAAGGATGTGTGAGGAGAAGATGTGGTGCGCCATGTGTATGCTTTTGCTTTCAGTTAGCCAGTAAAGCATTGTAGTAGCCATGATGAAGTTAAGAGACAAGGAGCTATGCTGAGACCTCCAACAGGAAACGTGGCACAGGAGCAGGAAGCGCTCTCTTAGACAGGTGATAGGATCAGGGCAGAGTTATATCCATCCAGTCTGTCAGCGACGTCTTTACACAACGATGGAGCCCAACGCTGTCCACAGCCACTCATCATTCATTACAAAAAACAATGGTGGGATTTAGTTGGGATTTAATTTTTCTGACATAGTGTTGGTGCCACATAAACACTATGAAAGGCAATCTGTCAGAGGCCTACTTTCTCTCAGGTTCGTGACAAACGGGACAGGCTACAGATCATCAGCATTAGAATGAATGTTGATTGTGGAGTGTGTGTGGTTGGTGGTTGGTTTAAGCAGCCTCACCTGGCCTTAGAGTCTGGGTCTGGATGAGGCTGCACACCTGTGATGCATTGGCTAATCAATGCACACAGGTTAAACCAGCCATCACCACACACACTCGAGAGAGTGCTAGCATTGTACCACAACTACAAACAATAAATAATAAACCGGTTTATTCAACACCTTCCTGTGTCCTGGTATTGGAGGAGCCCAGCAGAAAAGCCTCTTTAGTGATTGATATTGCATTTGCATTTTAATCAATACAGCAAAGAACATCATTCTGGTTGAAAATTAGAGGACATTTGCATCTTTCAGTTCATAAACTAATGTTAAGAGTTACCTAACAATGACGGGCTGTCCTCCACCACTGAGCTAGACCTCACTGTCTCTGCTCCAAGTTCAGGAGGGGAGGGAGGGAGAGGAGAGAGGGAGGGACCTCACAGAAACGGGGGGTTGAGGAGAGGTGGCGGGG
>OMKP01086454.1:0-20850 GCA_900302375.1 Bathygadus melanobranchus | reverse complement strand
ATCAAATGTGTTATACATTAGCATGACGCAGCGTTAGCGCAGCACATATGCATGCCAGAAAGCCTCGAGGTGTGCTAACGAGGTAGCGCGTTTCTACACGTCTCCTCACTTCTTTTTGCAAACGTCTCTCGTTTAGTAGTCGGCAGGTTATTACCGCATGTGAGAAATAGTTTTGGATGTGGTCATTAGTTGTTACAGAGGAAGCTGCTCAGAGCATCGTGATTAGGGCAATGAAATGCAGGCTTGCTGTCGTTGTACGGAATGAATCGAACTCTTTATTTTTCTCTCGTTAATATTGAAGATGCTCATCAAGCTAGCACACCTCTCAGCCCTGTGACTTGGCCTGTGGTTAAAAACTTCTACAATTTCTATAACAGAAAAAAAAACCCGATGAAATTGACACGAAAGCAGGGAGATGTGCCGTGGCACGTTCGTGAAATGCGACCGGGTTCTTTCCAGAGATGCAGCAAAATGCGTCCGCGGTGAAGAAGCAGCCTGCGTCATCACGCCCGTGACTGTCTATTTATGAGATCCACACGCTCCAAGTTGAAGAGGTGCCATTTTTATTTTGTTCCACTACAGAGCCCTAGATTTAGGAGCGTTGCGCTCGAGACCTGGCTCCTGCTTTACTAGTGAATAAAAGGTAAAGCTTGCTTAGCGGGAGGGGTTGTAAATATCCAGAAGGCTGGCCTGAGGCCCGAGCTAAACACAGCTAAACACGGCTAAACACAGCCACTGACATCACCTCTGTCATCATCACAGCAATGGCTCTAACATTCATATCGCCGTGGGGTTAGACCGAAGTCACTAATAAACCAACAAACAAACAAGAAAACACAAAATAAACGAACAAATGCATGAATAAATTATATAAACAATATGACTAAATAATAATATAGATACATGCACAAATTCACTAAATACATCATGAATAGATGAATAAATAATGAACTCATTGATCAAGTAAATAACCATTATTGAATAAATGCACACATTAATAAAGACATCTGTCAGACGTCTGTGCCTCCAGATAAAGAGAGCTATGAAGTTCTATGAAGTTTGTCATTCCACAAGTTTGTGTGTGTGTGTGTGTGTGTGTGTGTGCGTGCGTGCGTGTGTGCGTGTGTGCCTGCGTGCGTGTGTGCGTGTGTACATGAATGGACTTTCACTACCAAATCATCCCACCTTATGTCCGTTAATTACTTTAAGAAGGGCAGGTCACTCTCAAGAAAAAAAAATATTTATCTACTGAATCTATATCTAACCTTTGAAAGCATTCGAGACGCGCAGGCAGCGTGTCACATAATACAGCCTGGAGGAACTCTACAAAAAAGGGTGTGTTGGGAAAGACTGAAGCCCAGAGTGGAGGCGGAACCTTCTGCAGCAGCTTAGGTTCCAAGGGAATTCTTCAACAGGCAAAAAAACAAAAAAACTGGAGCCATACTAATCCGTGCCTCACCTCATTTAACAAAACAAAACAAGAGATTGTGATTTCATAACCCAACAGAGGTGTCTCGGTAACCTAAAGCAACATTACTATGGAGTCAGGAACACGGAAACGGTAAATGGATTGCATGCATTTATTTAGCGCTTCACAATATTGCCTCACGTTCACCCATTCTTGCACACATTCATACACCGACGCTGGTGTCAACCACGCAAGGGGTAGCCAACTCGCCGGGAGCAGTTAGGGTTAGGTGTCTTGCTCAAGGACACCTCGACACTTATAGGCGGGGCCGGGGATCGAACCAGATGGCGGGATTCACAGAAGTAGTAATAACTCAAAGCCTATACACATATACAACTACAACACAGCCCTAACACACACTGTATATGTTACACATGTTCCTGCACCCAATAGAAACCCAAGGCCCACCAAGTAATGCCAACAATGTCCGATGGCGTACCACCCAGAAATGAGAGGCCCGGGGCTCTCATCAGGCAGACAGACAGACAAACAGACAGACAGAAAGACAGCAGAGGCCGGCATGTCAGTCTCCCATGACTGACTCTGGGGCTCACGGTGGTCCGATGAACCACATGCGGTCACATCTCCTAAAATACATTCCCCAGAAAGAAAACAGTGAAGCGACCCGCGGCCTCCCGGTACATGGTGCACATATTTTACCAGAACAATGGACGGTCCCCTGCGCGCGCCGAATACTTTGACACAAGGACGACGCGCATGTGTTTCAGGAAGAAGGGGATGCAGGGGAGCGATAAGAGATGTGTCAAGAGCGTCCTCAACGTACGAGTCCGTTTACAGTAGCGCTGAGTGAGATAGAAGGACAGACCAAATGACTGTGGTCATCTACGAGGCCCGGGCAATTAACCGGGAATGTATGGACATTTGGAACCTCTCAAAGACTTCATCTTGCTCATGTCGGTTCGCTTGGTTGATTTAAACTATTCAAAATATTCAACGAAAGGCCGTAGATAGTTCGTCTGGGTGTTTCCTTTCAATTATTTTGAAATCACAAAGATAAGATAAGCGAGATAAGATGTGCGCGCACAAAAATATCCCAGTTTGAATAGTGCAGTACAGAGATTGTAAGACCTTCATCGTTCATTAATTGTAATGAAGGTAAAAGTTTGAAATCGCGGAGCTCTATCATCTACTATTTGTGACAAGCAGGGATTAGTGTTATGTCTTTGATTTGGTGCATTCATTGGGTTACATTTTTGTAGTTTTGCCGTTTATCTAATGACTCCTCCTTTCAATACAAGTAACAAAGTGCTTTCCATTAATAATAACATAAGAGAATAAAACAGCGTGAGTAACTTAATAGTAATGCTATTAGCTCCTGGCTTAAGCAGCAGTCAGTCAGTCAGTGACCCGTCTAACTTGGCCTCAAGGTCATTTCCTGACACAAGACAGGATTTGTCTTGGGTCATAGGTCAAAAGTCAGCAATCTAACGGACATGACACGCAGCAGCTAGCCAACCAGCAAGCACCTCTCTGAGCGTTGAGCCTTGAGGCATTTTTTTCATGCAAGTCATCAAAAAAACTTTTTTTGCAGTCAAGATAGAACAAACTCCTGTGTGACGGTGACTAACTATTAAAACAGATTAGCATTAGCGTTGCACTGAAGCTTAATTCAGACACTCCTTGCCTCCAACAAGCTCCCACTAGGAGCGGGCGGAAACGTCTCGTCTAAAAGAGAGCCTCCTCCTTTGAACCTTGCCTTAAAACGTAAACATTCACCGTGCCATTATGGAATATATCCGCTGAGAGAGATGAAGATAACAGTGGAACACCTGCGTTATTCTTAAAAGCAACCGCAGGATCTATTCAACCCCGAACCTAGCCCACACATTCTGGAAACCGCATCGTCTCTCCTGGAGATGAAAAGCATTTACTAAAGATTTGAGGTTGCACAACCGCCATTAAAATAAACCAAATCCTCGCCTCGTAGCGAAAATGTGGCGAGCAAAAGAGCAATGAATATGTCTTATAAGAAAAAAAGAGGATCAAGACACTCAAATAAACTGATACCAAAGCTCAAAGCACTATGTGATCTTAATAAACCATGGTCTGCTGTAGCCCTATTGTCTCCATGTCAGAGGGTTATTGTTGTCTATTGATGAGTAAAGCCATTCTTCAAGCATTCATTCAAAATGGATGATCTGTTTCTAGTAAGAACGCCGCCGTGCTGCCACAACCGGCGGCCTACGATCGCTAGGGTCAATGCAAACCTTCGTCCGCTGAAGAGTATTTACAATCTCACAGGTTCCCATCGGATACATTTACATTTTACATTTGGATACGTCTTACAGGTCAGACTACGTGAGGCAGCAGTGTGTGATGGTGTATTGCGGAGTGTGTGTGTGTGTGTGTGAGAGAGTGGCAGAGGTTAGGTGAGGGGTGGATCAGTGGTGGTGGGGGTGTCGTGTGTGTGTGTGTGTGTGTGCGCGTGTGCGTGTGTGTGTATGTTTGGTTAGCATCAGTCGGTAATCTAGCCGTGCCCTTTATAGCGCGCCTCAATGCATCAACGCCATCACTCGCCCCTGCTCTGAAATAAATGGGGGGCATTACCACAAATTAAACTCAGACATCCCCCAAAAGCATCCTCTCCCCTCAGCATAGTGGCTATTTTTAACCCCTCTAGCCCCCACCCGTCCGTCGGCCAGCCTAGCTTATCTAAGAATGGCAGAGTCCCGCACATGGGTTGGGTGCACAACATGTGGGATTAGGCCATGCAGGACCAAAGGGATGAGGACACATATAGGATCATCGTGTCCAACCCCACAACACTTTGGCCCTACTCTCCTCCAGCACTCAGAAACCCAACACTGTATGAAACCCGCAGCAAGACCACAGGGCTACCACTTGCATGACTGTCCAATACCATCCAGCAATGCTTGGGTCCTTAATCTCCCCTCAGACAGAATTCCTCAGTTGTTGGTTTTTGAGTCATGACAATCAAGCATGAAGAGGCTCGTGGCCAATGGACCAAACTCCTGCTACGCCCCCAGACACCGGTCGTAATGGACGCATAGCCCCCAGCCAGAGGGGCGTGAGTTTGATTCCCTGCGAGCAAAGCGTCCCTCACATGACCACTGCTGTCTTAGCGGGAGGAGGCCCCTGCTTCTGACATATAAGGCTTACTCTCAGGTCTCCGTTATTGAAAGGAAGGTTAAAAAAAAAAAAAAGTTTCACATATCAAAATTCCTTTTCCCGCACCAACAAGCAAACAGCAACCGCAGCAGATCAACGCGTCATCAATGTGTGTGATGACGGGTACGTTTTGTGTATGCTTCAAAAGAACGGCGAAACAAAAAACAAGAGGAAAGGAGAATGACAAAGTTATTTGTATGATGTGGCAAGACTAGTCTAGACTGCTCCTCCACTGTACCTCAGCTGTTCACTGTATTCACTGCAGTCACGTAACGTTTAAAACATGTTAGGACTTTCGCCATATTGCGGCTGTCCATAGCCTCAACAGCTGATTAATGTAGCGCAGTTCTAGCGGCAAGAGGAGCGTTCATCTCACCTGCCCAAGGTCCAGGGTGATGTTCACCTGGTTGTAGCCAGGTCCTCTGGAGAGAGGGGGGCTCTGCCACCAGCGCTCTGTCCCGTCGATGGCGTTGGTGACTGGGCGTGCTTTGTTAGGCTCATTGGAGTTGCAGTGGTCACAAAATTGACCCTACATGGGACATCAACAAGTTAGCAGAGTTTCCAAAGTGTTTCAGAATAACCAGAGAATGTTGCGTTGTATTGTGGAGGTCACTCCATGTTCTTTTCGTTCTGATAAAGCAGATATAGAGGAGGTAAAACCATTCAGATATGAGCAAAACTAGACTAGACTTTAAACACATTATCAAACATGTCAACAAGGTAATAAAAAATAATTACCATGCCGAAATCCTGCTGTGTATGGAGCCTGAAAATGTTCAAACCCCTTTTCGAAAATTCTTTAAAATGATTGTAACTAATGTACACAGTATTATGGGTGATTTAGGATTCACTGAAACGCACACCATGGCACAACGAAATATTGTCTGAATTATTTGATCATCATATCATGATTCCGACTCATTATTAACTCCTAATAACAGAGTGCATGACATGAAATGATAATGTCTATACAAGCCTATTTAATTATCGTACCTGGATGTTTTGAATAGCTACTCCATTTGTGGGTCCTCCGACAAGTTTACAATATAAATCAGATCTTGGTCTCCCAAACTCATCCTGGCCGCAAGTGGCCGTGGCGGAAATCGTTGAACCGTGGGCAAGGTTGAAATAGGGGGGACTCAAGCTGAATCCTGTTATTTCGTTAAAGCTTACTTGTCCCTCTGTGTTCCTAAAACACGATATGAAAATAATAAAAAATAAAGCGATGAGGTAGACTTCCATCCGTCTCGCCATGGTCCACTGCTGGAACCCGCGGTAGATGCTGAAGGCAGCTCGCAACTTGTCATCTATAGTTCCAGTGGACAGGGAGAGTTACAGCATTACCTACAGACCCGCTGCGCGAACTGGGCATGTGAGTGAGTCCTTTTTAGAAAGATTTGTACGCCGACAGTCTACTGGTTCATGCCCGTTCACTTTCGATAACATATTTCCAAATAATGAACTCGGCGCCTTCTCTTTCAGCCAAACGCAGTGTATGTGCGTGCGTGTGCGTGTGTACCGCACAGAGGTGTCAGGTGTCACGTAGCCAACTGTGAAAGAGCTCGACTCAATGAATAATGTGTTGGCAGCAAAGACCAAAGGTCTCATTTATTCTACAGTGAGCAAATTAAATATGATATTACGACTCACTCACTCTGCTCTTCATTTGATTTCCAAATGAACGCAAATATTATACAATTTGAGAAATGTTCATTTAAAGTGCATTATCACGAGCCTACATCACTGTCCTGTGCAAAGACTTTGTTTATCATGTCTCTCCCCTCGACAGTGTGGACGTCGAATGGAAATAAACCATAGGCTACGTTGAGAATAACTTCAAAACAAAAATATAAAAACACCAAAATACCAAAACGCATAAATACATACATGCATGAATACATAAATACGTAAATAAATACATAAATAACAATACTCTTTAATACGCCATACATAATAATCATAAAAGACAAAAATACTTTGGATACTGGCTATTGTAAAGGCCAAAGCCCACAGCGTGCAACTGTAATGCTGGCGCGACATCTAGTGGACAAATAACATATTACATGCGAATAGATTGGATAGACCGCGCTCACACAATTGTGTCGGGTGTCACTTTGAAACGTCTCCTTGCGTTCTGTGACAAATCAACTAAATGTTGTGTTTTCTATCTGTTGACCTATTGTTTATTCTAATTTCTCAACTCAAACTTTGATGATTCTCACCAGTGATAAAAAAATAAATATATATATTTTAAAGTAGCAGGGCACTTTGATGATTGGACATCATTGGGCTTTCGAGGAAATGAAACTGGAACACGTCTCAATTACATGCATTTGAATGTGTTGCGGTGACTCACATACGGGTGGATCTGTATCTCCGCATAGTTACCATTCCTCATGGCATGCTAGTCTCGCAAGCTAGACGAGAGGACCCTGCCAACAAAGTGACTGGAGGAACCAGGAACTAAATGAATACAACGATCTACAGAACGACACGTTATCGTTGCACTCGACTAAATTCCACATGGAGCCCACAAATCTACAGGTAAAGTCCCATCTCCGCTAACTGGTAACTTATGGAGCCTACTGTTTTTGCTGTTGAAGACATTGTTGCTGTTGTTGTTATGTGTTTGGATTTTGGGGAGCTTGAGAAAGAGATAGGCATATCAGTGAGTGTTACGTTTCACAATACGACACCTGCTTCGGTGTCATTATCATTATTTAATGGCAGGCATATATATACTGTATGTGCATATTGCATTTTCAGTTAAATGTCATGTTAGGTTTTAGCCTGGCGGTAATTATTGACACAAAAGTGAATATTGTCGAGTGAAAGTTCAATTTAACAATGTACAGTGAGCTATTACGCGAGGAAGCGTATTGTTGTTATTGTGTTGATTATACAATGTAATCTATAAAAAAAAACACCTAATAATTACGTAGGCCTAACGTCATGAAGGGAATAGAGAGGTTATATAAGAAGTCGCCTGACGATAAACAACGAGTGACTTACTTTTTGTAAGGCGCTTTGGATAAAAGCGTCTGCCAAATGCCCTAAGTGTAAATGTAATGACACGCCCACCTCAGGTGTGGTAATATATGGGTTATTATCATAATGTAATCATACTCTCCATCCATTTGTCGTATAAATGAAGGGTTATCGGCAGTGTTACAGGAGTAAGCTTAGGCTATGTATTATTATGTGTGCGTGCGTGTGTGTGTGTGTGTGTGTGTCGTGCGTGCGTGTGTGTGCCGCGACCCACAAAATGGAATTAATGAGTAGGACTATATGGTTTATAAACTTTGCGTTGCTACGGAACATATGAACTAATGTGGCTATTTACAGAAAGCAATAGCCATTGCTCAAAAGGCTTCACAAGAGGACCAGAATGGAAACTACGAAGAAGCCATCCGCTCCTACCAGCATGCAGTCAAGTACTTTCTGCACATAGTAAAACGTACGTGAGAAAATGTTGTAATAGAATGTCTACACTGTGATGCAACCTATACCATTATAGGCCTACATAAAATGTATATATGATAATCTCTCTCCCTCTCACACACATTTACATTTACATTTACATTTTACATTTACATTTACATTTAGAGCATTTGTCAGACGCTTTTATCCAAAGCAACTTACAAAAAAGTAACACATTATCAGTTATCACAATATATCGCTGAAGGTATAGCACAATTAGAATAGAACAAGTTACAAGCATTTCCTGGTTGCCAGGTCAATAGAACAAGTTTACAAGCTTACAGTTGCTAGGTTGGCTCCTTACTGTACAACAGCAGGTAGCCGATGCTACACAAGTTATATTTCAAGTGCCGGGACATACCAGCGTACAAGATCCTACAAAGAGCCAAGACATACAAATATGGGAGTGCTAAGGAGGGGTGGGATTCAAGTATTGATCGGGTAGGTGGGAGAGGGTTGGGGAGGAAAGGTGGGTAGGAGGTGAAGCTATTCCAGCTTCACCTCCTACAGGTGTCCAGGTGGACTCTGAATACACACACACACACACACACACACACACAAACACACACGTAGGCATATACTTGAATATATCTTTTCTATAGTGAAATGTGTAGCATGTTTTGATAGTGGTATTTATTTTCTTAGGCCTAACTATCTTTGCAGTTTGTAATTCATTCATGTTCATTCTACATTATCAGTACAATGCAATTATGGAGTTAGTTACCAAATAATAATTCGGCACTTTCTATTAGGTGAACCCCAAGGTAAAGAAGGCAACCAAACGATCAGAGACAAGTGTAAACTGTACCTGGACCGGGTGGAAGAACTTCAGGAGTACCTAGACAAAAAGAAGGTTCATAAATAAACAAACAAACAAACAAACAAACAAACAAACCAATAAATATATATTATTGGGTGGTGGTGCGAGTAAAACGTTCAGTAGTGATGAATATATGCTTTGTCAACTGTTAGCATTCTGAAATAGTAGTAGGCCTAGCTGATACTCAAGCAATATAAGTTGTTGTCCTAACAACTAATTGACAACTGTTCCCTGATGGATTTTGAATTAGAGTACAGTGGACGGGAGGCTGCGTCATGACGTATGCGTTACATGCACGCGTGTGTGCACTCCGGAATCAACCAACCAGTCGCTTGGGCTCCTCAACGCGGAAGTTTGCGTTTTCCGTATTATTCAACGGCGATCCCAAGATAGAAAATAAGTTGAAGCATCGCTGTCGTGTTTAGTGATAGGACTAGAAAAAAAACCACTCGGATTAGTTGGCTAATTTTCACTGCTATATTTGTTTCGATCGTTGGATAATCAAACAGCCCCCATGGCTGCCAACAACAATTTACAGGTAAGTTGAAGAGCTAACCCACAGCTAGCTAGTTAGCTACTGCGCCAAGCAAAACAACGGCAGCTTGCGTATATATGTCCCGCATCGGATTTGTACGGAAATATTCAGCTTTGAAAACTAAATATAAACTAAACTACAATAACTATTTATTGCCACGGACCATGCGCTCGATTTACTTGACTAAGTGAGAATAACGGCGTATTCAGCTTCGCTACCCCTATGTTACTTAGCCATCTGACTTGACAAATAACAGTGAAGAGGCTCGGCAATTTGTTAGTTGTCTTAATGATATATAGCTGTATAGCTGTTGGAATTCATTAAAGAAAGGAGTGTGTGGTGTTGTTGCCTACTTTGCGCAGTAAACAACACCTGCACGTTATGTGTTGGTTGTGAAAGTCATCCAGTTATACAGAAACTTTACCCATGGGCATTGGTTATGATTGATTTTGCATTCATTACTCGTCTGAATTAATGTGTATGTGTTTTACATAGATCAAGGTAGTAGTCAAAGGGAAGTGATACTAATTGCGTTCATAAACGTCACCACGAACTAAGTTTAGTGTCCAGTGACGTTACGCAGGTGTGGCATTGTTGTACGATGTCATCGTAGCCATGGTATTTTTCGTTTAGTGCCAGATCCTACAGATTGTTGTCGTCAGTGTTAAAGGTTGCGTTGTGCTCAATAATAAAGCGTGTCTCTGTTACTGTTACTGGGGCCACCTATTACATGGTTATTCCACGGCTATTCTGTTGTTACTCACTGGTATAACCTAATGGAAATTGTAGGTTCTCTTCATCATGGCCCCTTTTTTTTTCTCAGAAAGCCATCGATCTTGCCAGTAAGGCGGCACAGGAGGACAAGGATCAGAACTATGAGGAGGCATTGCGTCTTTATCAACACGCGGTTCAGTACTTCCTGCATGTAGTTAAATGTAAGTGGGGGTGTCTCAACAGGGAAATAACTTCCCCCTTTTGCTGTCATTTTTTTTCCTTCAAATTAGCATCCAAATGATGACGAGCAATGTATCAGCTTAAATGGCACAATGTAACTTCCTAAGTCATTATGTAAAAGAAGTACACACACCATTAGATTTAGATTACATTTAGCATATGTCTAAGAGGTTGAACCTAACGACATACATTTTTTCCCCGAAAAATGCATCCTCTTAAGTTGATGATGATTTTGTATGCATTTTTTTTTTGCCAGATGAAGCCCAAGGGGACAAGGCTAAGCAGAGCATCCGGGCAAAGTGTGCTGAATACCTTGACAGGGCGGAGAAACTCAAAGAGTACCTCAAGAAAAAGGAGAAGGCTCCGCCTGCAAAGCCCGTCAAAGAATCACAGTCTGACGACAAAGGGTGTGTTGGGTGGGGCTACGGCCCATGCTGCTGCTTACCAGCCGCTTGGAATGTGACCTGTCATGTTTCTCAGTGTTTGTGTTGATGTTACTTTTGCCGCTTTTCCACTGCATGGCATCGGCTCGACAGCGAGGAGACACGAGACAAACAAAATCGCCTCAACTATTTACAAAGTTACGAGGCTGCAGATATGCAGCATCTTTCAATAAGAATTGCGCCGCTGAAAAAGATGGATTCAACCCTCAACCTCATATAGCCTAAAGATTAAGCTCCGTCCTTTAACCAAAATATCCTCTATATTTAGAGGATTCAATTATAATGGAGTTTCACTTTTTAATCCGTGTGTAAAATAGTGTAGTGAATGGTAGTTTGTGGATGAGGGGGGAGTAGTATAATAATAATAGTAAGTGGGTCTGCATTTGCAGTGTTTAATACATATTTTGGAGATGTTAGTTTATGAGGTTGTTTTTTCGATAATTACAAGTATCAAGAAAGTTGGCGTCCAAAACGGAACTTTTGCGTTAAAACTGCACGTTAACAAAAGCAACCTACCAAGTAAACATTGGCATGTAGCGCCGACTGCTATCAAGATTAATGATCAATACATACATTTACATTTACATTTACTTACAACAGATAGTGACGATTATAGCTTACCACTATGGATGCAATAAGAAGACTGTTGAGAAACGTCAATAGCCTGTTGTTATGTTTTCTATAACTAATCAAACATTATTTCACAACCATTTTCACATCACCTTTTGGTATCGCCTCAGTAACGTTTTCAGATAAGTCAAAAGGTGTAGGGTTTCATTCCCTGATGTCAGCATGCTGCTCCTTAACGATATGTTTGAATTCACTGTATGTCACCTTGGATAAGACTAAGTAAATAAGTGTGCTACATGATTAAATGGTAGAAGATCTGTTTTGTTTGTTGTTGCACATGTATGTTTATGTGGCTGTCTTCGTTTTATGTGTGTGTGTGTGTGTGTGTGTTTTCATATATGTGCATTTGTGTGTCCAGGAATGAAAGTGATGACGGAGATGATCCAGAGAAAAAGAAGTTTCAGAACCAACTCTCAGGTTAGTGGTGGTGCCAGTTAGGGCTGAACAACCAATCGAAATATTATTCAAATCCAAATCACAGGAGCTGCAGTTTTTTTTTTATAAGAATGTGTGTGTAAAATGTGTTAATGTACATTTATAACTGCAGATGTAAGAAAACATGTTTTGTTTGGTACATGTTTGTTTGGTCACATCATGATTTTAATAGTTTTTTCTGTGAAGATTGTGGTGCAAAGATGATAATCCCACTAATAGCGACTCGTATCACAATATCTGTCATAATTATTTTTTTTACCATATCGTTCCGCCCTAGAGCCGATAGTTTCACTGTCCCCGGCTAATTGTAATATCTTATATAATTCCTTTTGAAACACTTAACAACAAGTTGGTACAATTTTCACCTGACCATTAAACTAAAATCATTATTTCCCAAGGTGCAATTATTATGGAGAAGCCAAACATCAAGTGGAGCGACGTGGCTGGCTTGGAGGGAGCGAAGGAGGCACTGAAGGAAGCCGTCATCCTACCCATTAAATTCCCACATCTATTCACAGGTGCTTAATTCCACCACTGCCTTGAATCAAAAGGGCATGCTTGTATATGTCCAGTGACATTGGCAATCATTAAAAACCACGCTTGTCTCCAAAGGGAAGCGAACACCGTGGAGGGGGATCCTGCTCTTCGGACCCCCAGGCACAGGAAAGTCCTACCTGGCTAAAGCCGTAGCAACAGAGGCCAACAACTCCACCTTCTTCTCCATCTCCTCGTCCGACCTCGTCTCCAAGTGGCTGGGAGAGAGCGAGAAGTGAGGATGGGTTACCACGTTCCGGGGAGAGCGTGTCCACGCGTCGTTCAATTAAACGGCCTATTATTACTACTGAATATCTCACCATGCTGCGCCCTCTTCTCCCTCCTCTTCCCAGGCTGGTGAAGAACCTGTTCAGCCTGGCTAGGGAGCACAAGCCCTCCATCATCTTCATAGACGAGATCGACTCCCTCTGTGGTTCCCGAAGCGAGAACGAGAGCGAGGCAGCTCGCCGCATCAAGACAGAGTTCCTGGTGCAGATGCAAGGTATTTCACAGGCTGTTGACTGTTCACTCATTCCTGCAATATTACATTTTAGCTTTGTGCACCCATGTTTAGAATGTTTTGATGCTTTTGGTGTGTGCACCAAATGGCTTATGTAATTGCCTTATATATTCACTAGCATTGCTTTTTAGTTCTTTAACAGTAAAAGCAGCTAGGTAGGTAGGTAATGTTGATTTTATTATCATTCATTACCATACTATGTGATTAGTAGAAATGCTAATGAACTATACATTTAAATACTAGGCATGATTGAGGTAGTAAATCTGTCCTTATCTGCAATCAAGCAAGCTCTTTTGTTCTTGGTCTAAATGATCTTCTAACCTAATGTGTTTGTGATTTATAGCTATTGGGTCGGCAATAGCTCAGGAGGTAGAGCAGTTGTCTGGCATGCTGGTTCGATCCCTGGCTCCCCTTAGCTAAATGTCGAGGTGTCCTTGAGCAAGACGCTCTAGTCACCCTAACTGCTCCCGATGAGCTGGCTGTTGCCTTGCATGGTTGACACCGCCGTCGGTGTATGAATGGGTGAATGTGAGGCAATGTAAAGCGTTTTGGATAAAAGCGCTACATAAATGCAATCCATTTACCATAGCTATTAAAATAAGCGAAGAGCTTCTCTATCCAATTATACTTGTATGCCACATTCGCTGGCTGTCTAAACATTCTCAGCACCAGACCAACCCTGGTTAGCAGAAGTTCACAAAATAACTCTGAACCTTTTGAAAGCCAGGAACAAATGTAGACAATGAAGAATCAGAAAGGTGATAAATAAAACAAGCGATTGCAAAAAAGAAAACAACAAAGAAGACCATAAAAAGCAACAAAACATTTTGGCATGATTTTTCTATATGAGAATAACGTCCAAAGGCAAAAGAATGTGCATCATAATGCTGCAGTGTAGAATTCACTCATGCCTGTCATGACTTGTGCCCTAGACAAAAAAAATGACCCAATTGGGCAAATACCATGAGCTCTGAGCCACACAATACCCAATAGGGTACAAAAAATACATAAAACACAGATACCTTTCTGCTCTTTTGCACAACATTGCACTCAATGCTTGAGTGAATTTGTTTAAATTATTTTAGCGCAACCATTAAGCTCACTCATGGCATTCTTTCACCATGATGTTATAAAGCACATTCGGAAATGCATTTAATTTAGCATGAAGCGTTATATAAATAATAAATAAATATAAATTATAACCAAACTATTTATATAAAGTTACTATAATTAATATCAGCATTATTAAAAATACATCTCTACTCAACATGAATGTTCAATGTTAATCCCACACATTTTTCATTGGCATCTAAAATGTTTTTGTTGCTTGATGAGGATCTTGTCCATTATCCAAGCATTTAAGCCTGTAAATCGGTTGAGAACAGCCCATGTAACCCCCTCCTAAGTCCTATTCAAGCTGTTGTCATGCGTGATACTTTATGACTTCATGGTAAAACTCTGCTGTGGCTGCTCTTGATTTTCAGGAGTGGGGAATGACAATGAAGGCGTGTTGGTACTTGGAGCCACAAACATCCCGTGGACTTTGGATTCTGCCATCAGAAGAAGGTGTGTATTCTTATTTGGCAAAATGAAAATATAACCCAGTATTATCCTGTGCTCAGTCACCCATGTCAAATCTGCACCCCTGCAGATTTGAGAAGAGGATCTACATCCCTCTGCCTGAGGAGCACGCCCGCTCCTTCATGTTCAAGCTTCACCTGGGCTCCACCCCAAACAGCATCTCCGACTCTGACTTTGTCACTCTGGGGAAGAAGACAGACGGCTACTCGGGCGCAGACATCAGTGTCATAGTCAGGGACGCTCTGATGCAGCCGGTCCGAAAGGTCCAGTCTGCCACCCACTTCAAAAAGGTGTGCCCTTGTCAAGAACTAAAACTGCTTTGTTTCGGTTTGCTTCTGTGCATGGTAGTTGACTCACTCCACTTTGCTTGTGTCTCCGGCTCATGTTTGACGTTGGGAAGGCACGGGGACCATCGAGAGACAACCCCAACCATCTGGTTGATGATCTCCTCACCCCCTGCTCACCGGGGGATCCTAATGCTATTGAAATGACATGGATGGAAGTTCCCGGGGAAAAGCTATTAGAGCCTATTGTTTGCACGGTAAGGGTGGCACTAGCTGTTCTCATGCTTAAATGTATGGGTGATACTTGGCATACATGCGTTTGCACTCAAATATATTAATGTCTTCTTTTTTTTTCTTCTTTCTTCTAGTCTGACATGCTAAGGTCACTGTCCAACACAAAACCGACTGTTAATGACCAAGATCTGGACAAACTGAGGAAATTCACAGAGGACTTTGGACAGGAAGGCTAAATGGGATGTTTAACTGATAATAACCAAAGCAAAAGAAGTATCATTTTGAAGTTATTTCTCATGACACTATGCCCCCCCCACACACACACACACAGACATACACACACACACATCCCTTTTCAGCAGTCCAACTGTCATAAGAGGGTCATATCACACATGTTTGGAGGACATGGGTTTCTTTAATTTACCCAGTTGTCCACAAAAGGGCTCAAGACTTAATCTACCATGTTTTTGCAGCCGAGCTGACTAAAATAAATAAATCTATAAGTACTTAAATAGCATACTTGTGGTTACTCCAAGGTATGCTGAAAAGCCTCCTTGATGTACTTTTGAGCAGGATAAGTCTTGACGATAGGAACACACATCAAGGAAACAAAGCAGAGCCCTGAAGCCTTGCCTTTCTGAAAGTTGGTATTAATTTATTTGATAGGACTAACCTACATATTATGGGTTCAGCCCTAATTACCATAAAAAAATATATCCTGTTTTTGCCAAGTTCCAGCAATCAAGTACATCTCACTATTGAATGCCTATATTGCTCCTATTTTGTATCAAGCTTTTTATCAAAATAACTCTTGGGCTGAGGGAAGTGACATCACAATTGGATGCCTTTTGTGTTTCTGGAGTTATATTTTAGTGGTTGAATATAGGTTGTTTTTTTTAGACAGTGCGGTGGACATGATATGGAATAGTGACATACTGACACTCAGGATTGGAGCTGCATTTGGGGCACTTCAGATTCGTTTCTCCATTGAGTTCTCCCTGACAAATATGTGTTGTTTAGATTATAATGACTGATCATCAAAGCTGCCAGACTTCAACAACTGTGTTTTGCTCCTCTGCTTATTCTACCACACACGCGTTTACACACATCACATGGAACCGTGTCACTTCCCTGAATATCCTTCATATTAACACAAACGCCTTTCTAGTATATCAGCAATAGTTTAAGTTCTGAAGAAGCTGGCACTTCAATTAGACATTGTTGGCATAGACAGAAAAAATCCAATCATATTGACTTTCAACATTGAAATGCAGCTCCAAGCATAAAGCACATTAAGCCATTAAAAGTGGCAGTGTGCACCGTGTGCCTTCCAAGCCAGTTGCAAGATGGTTTTTCTTTGGTTTAATTTTGCAATTGGATGTCATATTGCTATAAACGCTGGGTGCGTTTGCCACCACTACTAAGAAATGTATATTACTTGCACATTTCGTGTAAACTCATTTAGTTTGAATATTACTACTCTTTACTCTTACGGTGTTCAGAATAGTTAGCCTTTCTGAATGGTGGTAGGGGATATCGCCGAGTTACTGTAAAGTAAGCTACTGTTCTTAGATAGGACAAATGTGTACGGCTTTTCTTGTCGAAAAGGTCAGCCAGGCATCAGTTATTCTGTTTCTTTTCCATAAAATGTAAATAAAATTAAAATCGTCCAAATGTACTGCTCTTTTGTATTTTCATAACTTATGAAATTATTATATAGATTTGCCACGCGAGATCATTCTGTACTTGATCGTATGCGAAAGTAGAGCGTTGCATTCTGGGATTTGTGGTCGTATACTCGCTGCACGAATGATTGAAGTCCATTTTAGAGCTTAAAAAAACTACAACTACCCGGAAACAGTGTTGAATCCTTTGATGCTTCAAAGTGGAGTTCGATTTGTTTTGGTTCATGCAGAGTGGCCTTTGTCGTACAGAGCGAAGGTCCATCACGATACATTATTACGAACCCTAACTCCTCCTACGAGATTTCTGTTTCGCAACGCCTTTAGCGAACGGTCGTCTCTTGACTCCTATTATACACCTCCCCGAATTCCGTTGTATAGTTAGCCATCAAGCTAACGACTGCGAGAATCACCCATGTCCTCAGAAGAGTTGAGCTCATCGATCACAGATTGGCTCTTTTTCAATTCTTGGTGGCTGCTTTTGCCATTCGTTATGCTTCTTGTAGTCGCTGCATTCATCGTTGCCTTTGTGTTGCTCCTGTACATGATATCGCCTCTTATTAGCCCCAAACCTTTTAAACTCAACGGGGCCCATGTCGTGGTAAGTTTGTCTGGACCAAGGCGCTAACGTTACGTTGCCTAGCTAACTTTGATAGCTAGCTAGCGCAGATGTGTAGTTTCTGTTAATACGGGACGTTTTAAGGACTCATCTTTCCATAAGAGCAACTTTGACTTAGACAACACGTTTTGTTGACAATTGTAACATTTTCCGCCCATGCAAGATTGTTTACGTCTGCTATTAAACAGGCTGTCATTTCATGACACGCCCACCCATCGTTAGTTGGAGTGACTGATTTTCTGCATGTCATCACCAATGTTAAAATTTAATATTGTCTGATTGCATGAATGCACAGGTAACTGGAGGATCGAGTGGGATTGGGAAGGCTATCGCCATAGAATGCTACAAGCAGGGAGCCTTCATTACGCTGGTGGCTCGGGACGAGGTCAGCAGATTACACAGATGCAGTAACGCCACGTATCACATTGTGGTGTCTAGTGTGGTACTAATCAGTTTGTTGCTGCAATCAGAACACACAGATGTAACGTACATTTGCATTCAGACTTTGAAATATTTGAGCTCAATCGATACAGCCAAGTATAGATAACTAGTCGTTGTATTCATAGCACACATTTTCCAAGATAAATGCAATGTTTGAAAATGTTTGAAAAGTTTAAACAAGCACATTCAATGCAACAATAATTATTTTATTGTTGTATAGGCCTACTATCATGTGCAAATGTTTTGTCTGTGCAATGTTGGACAGGCAGGCTCATGGTAAATTTGTCCATGGGATTGAATATTTGCTAGGCTACTCTACTATCTGCCGAGGTCAACAGAGTTGACATAGGACCACACAAGGTGCAATATGACACACTTTTTGCTTCCCTCCAGACCAAACTGGTTCAGGCCAAGAAAGAGGTGGAGAGATGTGCTATCAATGACAAACAGGTATGTGGTATTGTTTTTATAATGGGCAACCCACTGACCACTAACATACATGAGTGAATGTGTTTTATGTCAGACCATATTACACCATGTGTATGTATAACTAATAACTACCATATCCTACTGCTTTCAGGTGGTGCTCTGCATATCAGTTGATGTCTCCAGAGATTATGGTCAAGTGGAGAGTGTGATAAAACAGGTATTTAATCATACTTTTTTACAAAGACCCACCCATTGTATACATCTGTAACAGCATGTGGTGATTGGTATGTGTATGTGTGTTGTGTTCCTGCTGCACAGGCCCAAGAAAAGCTGGGTCCTGTGGACATGCTGGTGAACTGCGCTGGAACATCCATATCGGCAAAGTTTGAGGAGGTGGACATGGATCACTTCAAAGTAAGTCACTAACAAAGCATCTAAATTATTTGGTTGTCCTGCAACGCCTCTCTACATGCTATGCATCTGTTACAAAGCCCCGCTTGTAACATGGCCCTCTGGTCCCCAACAGAAGATGATGGAGGTGAACTACCTGGGCAGCGTGTATCCCACCAGGGCTGTCATCACCACCATGAAGGAGAGACGGATGGGTCGCGTCATGTTTGTGTCCTCCCAAGCGGGCCAGATCGGCCTGTTTGGCTACACTGCCTACTCCCCGTCTAAATTTGCCCTTCGCGGTCTGGCAGAGTCCCTGCAGATGGAGGTGGGTGCTGGGACATCCGTGCGACAACATGTCCACACGGGCTGTTGTTCATTTCCATGGGAATGAAAACCGTGCGAGTTAAAAGGGCCATTGGTCACATTTGTAATGAATCCAGAACTAGAGTAGTGTGGTTGAAAGCTGTGGATGTGGTTTGTGTTAAATATGTATATGCTGCAGCTGGATCTCATTTAGAATGTGCCGTGGGAGTAGAGCACTTAATGACCACTGCAGATGTGCTGATGATAATGCCTGGTTTTCCGCTCTCCAGATGAAGCCGTACAATATCTACGTGACCGTGGCCTACCCTCCAGACACGGACACACCGGGTTTGGCAAAGGAGAATAAAACAAAGGTAAGAACACAAAAGGTCCAATAATACGATCTCTCTTTCATTATGTAGTCATTTTAATCAGTCATTGATCAGCTTGGTTCAACGTTGTTTTTAAACGATGAGTCTCGAAAGGTCAAAACCCATCAACCCCAAAGCAACATATTTATTTTCTAGCCTTTAGAGACCAAGTTGATCTCGGAGACGTCTGCTCTTTGCCAGCCAGAGCAAGTGGCCAAGGTCTTCGTGAAGGATACCGTGGTAAGAAGATCCCGTCCACCCCCTGCCCAACACTAAAAACTTTTTAAAGGCACCTTTTTCTTTTCATGGGTTTGGGGTTGTCTTGTCCTAGCCCTATGTCTTTGCTTCCCCTCCTCTCACAGCAAGGGAACTTCAACAGCTCTGTGGGCCCGGACGGATACATGCTCTCGGCACTGACCTGTGGGATGTCACCCGTCACCTCCATCACGGAGGGCCTCCAGCAGGTAGAGCCAACAAAACAGCAGGCAATCAACACATGGATGTAGGAAAAATATTCAGTGGCACAACATGTTTGGTTCACACCGGCTTGCACAGTTCACACACCATGACTATAAATTAGGCTTTAGATGTCTGCGTCTGCTCTGCATTATGCCATGTGATGAAATATGCCAAGGATTCTCAGTTGGGTGGAAATGTTGAGTTTGGCTTAGTACATTGGCCACGTGCGTGTAGTGGATTGTGCAGCTCAAGGCAATGCACACAAGGCAGCTACACACGCTTAAAGGAAACTAATATGAAGATGTTGCCCTTTCGTGCAACGTATAGCTGTAGAAGTGCAATTTATAAGGAGCCTAACCCTAACCCTAACCCTAACCCTATGTCAGATGCCATTTTTCTAACGTCTTTTGTGAGGCGTCTGCGTAAAACCGCAGGTTGGGGCGGGACATAGCTTTTCAAAAAGTGGGAGGGTTTGTCGCAGTGGCTAGGATAACGCTTCCCCTTGATAAAAAGCTAGCTGTCAATCACCATGCTACAAGTTAAGTTAGTTGACAATAAACCAATAAATATTTTGGACAAAATATTTGTCATTTTAAGGCCAGTAGTAAGCACAAATACCTTTTTGGGTGCAAATATATGAAGAATTTCGACATTGAATTATGTATTTTTTTTGTTGTTGTCAATATCGTGGTATTGAAGTAGTTCCACCATATAGGTAACTCAGTTTGACCCCAGAGCATGAGAATTCTGCCTGATGTGATGTGTCTGCCTGTGATTTGACCCCCACTCCTCCCATGCAGATCGTGACCATGGGGCTGTTCCGCACCATCGCCCTCTTCTACCTGTGCAGCTTTGATAGCATCGTGCGCCGCTGTATGATCCAGCGGGAGCAGTCCAAGGCGGCCGACAAGAGGGAGTAAGCGCCTGGCGATGTGACCCCCCCCCCAGCACATTACTTGTTGTCGTATCGTCACTACTTAACTACCCCTAATCTCCCTCCCTCAACGCAATTTCCACCAGGGCACAACTGAAGCCCCTCATATCCTCTTCGCCCCCGCCCATATCCTCACCTACCCTTGCCCCTG
>OMKP01086453.1:0-16896 GCA_900302375.1 Bathygadus melanobranchus | reverse complement strand
AGCTTTAGCTATTCAGTGAGCAACAAGATATGAGGCCTTTGTTGCAGCAACGTTCACTGAGGTTGTGGATATCAAAACTTGCTGCTGGGCGTCCAACTCACGTTGTTTTCTAACGAAAACCTCCTCCGGTTTATCCTTGAGAGTTGGGTGTTTGGTGGAGTTTGTGCCTCTGAAGTTTTGACGGCTTCATTGATTAATTGCTGAGTATTTCGGTACAAACAATGCACAATGGGTTTGGCGCCACGGAATCGCCTGTTGCAATAAATCCATACTTTAGGAGGCATCATATTTCCGATCGAAGCTTTGCTTGCTTTTCTTTTTGACAGAAGACAGAAAATACTGTCCCAAACCCAAGTTAACCCAAGTTAACCCAAGCCCGTTAACCCAAGTTAACGGGCCTAACCCTAACCCCAGTTCCTGGGGTCCGCTAGTTAACGGGCCATGGAGTTCCTGGGGTCCGCTCATCTCTGCACCTGACTGTCACTCCACGTCCCCCCCTCACACCATGTGCACCGCGAACCAATGTCCCGCCAAGCGATCGCAAGGCTTCCGTTAAAATGTGTATCTTTATTTTTTATGTTTTGCATTAAATAACATGACTGCGATAGCCTAGGTTTGAAAATTAAACAGTTAAAAAAACGAAAAAAAAGACGGGGTATTATTCGGGAAGTATTTCAAGGCCCGGTAGTAACGAGTCGGTCCGCGGACCGGGGGTTGGGAACCGCTGCTCTAGTGCTCTCCCGAGTGTGTGTGGTGGTGGCTGGTTTAACCTGTGGGCCTTGATTAGACAATGGCCCACAGGTGTGCAGCCTCACCCAGCCAAACGAATCAATTAGTGACTCTGGCTAGGTGAGACTGTTTAAACCAGCCACCAACCACACAATGCCACAATCCCAAAGTTGCCGGAGGTGTTAACCATGTGGATAACACCGCCCCCCTTCATTCTAGAACTCTGAGCCCAAAACGTTTTTTTTTAATTCGAGCTGGAACATGGAGTTCACGTACAATTTAAATAAATGTTTGCTCAACTGGGGAGTTTCTTTTCTACAGTCCCCTTTTAAGATGGACACAACAACGTTAACGTACGCCTAAATCTGTTGTTCTGGTGAATTTTGCGCGTGTTGATGTGTGGCTGTTTTTTTCCGCTATGCACACACCCCAGGCGGGGATGTGTTTTCGTGTGGTTCCAACAGTCACGGCCAGTTGGGTCTAGGGAAGCAGGTGTCTGTGCAGCCCTGTCCTGCCCTGGTGCCCTCTCTCATGGGGATACCTGTTACCCTGGTGGTGGCCGGTGGGAACCACACCCTGCTCCTAGCTCTCTCAGGCCTGGTCTACTGTTGCGGGGCCAACAAAGTGGGCCAACTGGGACTCAACAGAGTGGATGAGAAAGGTACTTATCACGATTACTCAGAAATACAATGATGAAGTATTGTTATTATTATTAAAGTAAGTATGCGCCCTGAAAACTAAATCTAATCCTAATAATAATTGTTTAACCATGACCTGTCAATTATAATCAAGATTTCCATTAGGCCTACTTGAGAACAGTAACGTCCTCCATTTGTCCAACAGGCAGGTTTAACATTGTTGCAGTACCGTCTCTCAGACCACTAGAGGTCGCCGCTGCAAGCTGTGGTGCAGAACACTCTGTTGTCCTAACTAAGGTATTTTACACGACTGCTAGTCCCTTATTTGCAAACGTTAAACTATATAGTATTGTGATCTTTATGTTAAAAATGTATTAGAAAACAAAAGAATAATAATACAACTAAAATGTGCTATACAATGCAATATAGCTAAGAGACAGACATTGACAGATAAATATCATTGAGCCCTTGTGGGAGTATAATTGTTCTGTTGTGCTCTCTAGGATGGGAAGGTTTTCACCTTTGGAGATGGAAGCCACGGCCAGCTGGGCCACCACTCTACTGCCGGTGAACTTGTACCCCGAGAGGTCCAGGGAATCGATGAAACTGTCTCACAGATCGCATGTGGCAGGTGCTAATCACAAGACATCTCACATGCGTATCAGACCGTTGTTTATTTCTAATTCTAAATGTTGTTCTTGAGTAAATTACATGAGTGGAGAGTTAGGAAAGTCCATTATATATATATTATCGTTGCTATTACACATCTGAAGAAAATCGTAATCTTAAAAACATACTTATTAAGATTATTTAGAGTACCCGTCAGCCTGCTTTGGTTTCTGCTAAATATTGATTTTGTATTTCCAGCCACCACACCTTGATACTGGGCTCATCGGGCCGCGTTTGGGCCTTTGGCGGCAGGGTGAAAGGTCAAAGTGGGAGTGATGCATCAACACCAGCTCTTGTGAAACTTCCATGGGCCACTGATGGTGCAGCAGCTATGCCCAAAGGTACTGTGTTTCCACTCACTGAGGGTGGTCGTGTGTTATGGAGGGTTTGTTTTTCTTTATTCATGCATTTCTAAACGAGTGAGTATTATTTTGGAATAGAAATGGTATAATGTGATCTGAGCATCTAGAGGAACAGTGTGGGTCGTCACCTTGTTCTCCTTCAAAAGCAGACATGAAAATAGCAGCTGGATGGAACACAAACTTCCTCTATTCATCCCCTGCTGAGGTATATACGTTTACATTTATATTTACATTTAGGGCATTTGGCAGACGCTTTTATCCAAAGAGACTTACAATAAGTACATTTGTCGAGGCACGTTACCTTGTGAACAAGCAACAAAACATGCGCACACTAGCCTGTGTGTGTATGAGTCTTTTATTCTTATTTAAAAAATGTTTTCCGTACGTTATCATCAGAGCGTTCATTTCTGTTTTCTTCTTCTGTGATTTTCTGTAGGGTTTGGAGAGGGAGTTGACCATAGGGCCGTTTGATGAAACAAAACTACAAAGATGGAAGACAGTGCAAGATGAAGAGTTTGTTATTGCACTCTTTCTCGCCGTTGTACATAAATAATAACAATAACAATAATAATAATATCCACGTTGTGTCTATTACTGCTGTATCATCAGCGCTGACTAGTGTATTGTAGTCAACAAACGTGTTACTTTTTTGTAAGTCGCTTTGGATAAAAGCGTCTACCAAATGCTCTAAATGTAAATGTCGTCTTTTCATTGCAGGGATTTGCTGTCGATGGTTGTTACAAGTTCTAGCCTTGTTACTACGTTCGCAAAACCCAAGTAAGTGGGTGGATGGTTGAACGGTTGTGGGTTGTCTAGATGTCTGCACCCGTACACATCCTATGAGCAAGATACCACAGAGTGGCAAAGTGTTAACCACACCTGCATCCTGGATGTTGTCTGGTGATAGTTGTTTAAGGTTAGGGTTAGACCTGGGTCTTCCTACACTGTGCCTAACCGTCTCTCCTTCTCACCAGTCTGTCTGCATCGACTACAGAGGAATCAATAGTTGACTTTGAGGCTGCTGTCCAGGGTTTCGACCGGTTGCTGGAGGTCCCATGGATCAAACAAACAGCTAAGACCAAATCGAACATACCTTTGTGATCCTCACCACATATTAGGGATCATTTCATTCCTTCCGCTCTGCATAGTTCTCGTCACATTTCGCCTATTTTAACTGTATAACTATGTAACCATTGTCCATCTAGATGTCTTTTTCCGGTATTGTCAGCCAACTCTTGAATGGACGGTCTGCCCTGAAGTCACCGAATGTTATCCTGATTCTTCTGACATGTCCTCTTCTCCAAGAGGACAGAGATGTGATGGGCGTGATCATCCCCCTGGCTCTGGTTATCATTGAGCTTAATGACAAGACGTCCACGTTACTAAGTGAGCGTTTCACGCGCCTTGAACTTGAATCTCATTGATTCATTTGGTCCTATGTAGTTTCACAAATCAGCCTTAATCATCCATTCTAAAGTCTGATGGCAGACAAGCTCAAATCTGGGTTCACTTTCTTCAGCTTCATATTTGTTTTGACCAATCATAGCGCTGGAGGCAGGGCAACCATGCAAGGCAACATCCAGCTCGTCGGGAGCAGTTGGGGTTAGATGTCTTGCTCTGGGACACCCCGACACTTAGCTAGGGGGAGCTGGGGATCAAACCAGCAACCTTCCAGTTACGAGACAACCACATAGTAGAACTGCTGGATCCGAGATTAGGTCCTATGAGATTAGGAAAACTATGGCTGGATATGATATATTATGTATAGGTATATTATAACTTACAGGTTATTAGAAGTAGCTATATCATCTGCATATGATAAGTTATTGTAGAAAAGAAAATATGTACTTTATTAATTCCCAGACGGGAAGTTTGTTAAATAGATATATTATAGGTTTTTACAGGTTATTATTGGTAGTATATCATATATTATAATATTATAATATAGGATGTGTTTGTGTGATGTTGTTGTTTTAGGAAGCTGTTGGTCTTGCCTGCCCCCTGCCATCCTGACCAATCACATCGCGGTGTTCAAACATGCCCTGTCCTTCCTACTGAGGAATGACCTTCTTAAGACTCACGAGAATTACGTGAAAGTGTTGCTGGATACCCTCAAGATGCTTTACAAAGTCAGACCCTAACCTTATCTCATTAATTTTAACTAACAGTAACTAGTACACTGAAAGGAGACCTAATCGTACATAACCATTTCTAACTTTTTTAATATATATATATATATATATATATATATATACATATTATTATAATGATAGTTATTATTGTATTATTATTATTATTATTATTATACTGCATTATTATACTACATTATTATATTATTTTATAATATCATTATATCAATATCATTTTATAATATCAGTTTCATGTAGGTCTTTGTTAGTGATATTTATTGATGTGTTGTTTTCACAGGCGAATAAGGCTAGGAAGTCCCTGAAGGTCCCACCGAGTACTTTCTATGTAGACCAAATTGAATTGAAGGTCGATCCAGTCATGGATGTCAGCTTTTGGATTGCATTCTCAGTAGTGCCGGTAGTTAACAGATCAGTCATCATTTCATTCATACATTTCCGTTTGGAGACAATATCTCAAAACACTAATTGCTTCATGATGATCAAATGCATGCATGAGCCTTTTCAGTTGCAAAATTATGTATTTCATTAAAGTGGCACGATTGTCTGCTCTGGAATGCATTGGTTAAAGTCTAGAACACTGTAACATGTCAAAGTGTCCAATGAAGTGACACATTGTTGTTTGTTTTTTGGTGTTCTTATTAAGAACGAGGAGAACATAACGGTCCCGGTCATCTTCTGCCGCTATCCATTTCTGTTAACTCTCATTTACAAGACGGCCATCTTTAACATCCAAGCAGCTTATCTCAAGGTATTACTGTCAAAGGGAATGTTTCACCTTTTTGTGTATGTAAAAATTGTCTTACGATACATGCTACATAGCCTACTATGTAGAAATGATGCACCAATGATTATCCTTATTGCTCCTAAAAAATAAATTACAAGAGTCAGGCCATATTCACCATATGCAGTGAAACGTCATTTAATAATTAACATATTTTGTTTAGTGTCATCTTATGAATTCTTTGATTATGCATTTTCATTCAAGATGCAATTACAATTTGATGAGCCTTGCTTCTTCCCCTACAGCATAGACACCGTCAGCAGGTCGATCTTTCTGTGGTGAATCCAGGATTTGTGTTTAACATCACGCAGAACCCTGAAGCGCCCCCCGTGTTCCAGCTCAAGCTGAGACGAACACATCTCGTCGAAGACACCTTCCGCCACCTGTCTTCAGCCGACCACTGCGCTTTCCAGAGGGAACTCTTGGTAAACATGTCACTGTTAAACTTCTACGTCTTTCGACTCTCTTCCCTACGACCCCAGGGCTCCACCGAACGCTGCGTTGTGTCGCACATCAGCCTCAACTCACCGTTTACAAGTGTTCCACGGAGAGTGTCACCAAATGTTTGTTTTACGTTATGTCATCAGTGATGATCGCGTTCATCGTCGAAAATCGAAGCTTGAGGATTTCTTTGTTTTGACGGAGCATCCTTCCGTTGATTACGATGGCTGCTCATTAGACGTGACGCTGATGGTGATGGAGCCGGCAGTAGCTCAGGAGGTAGAGCGGTTGTCTGGCAATCGGAAGGTAGTTCGTTCCCCCTAGTTAAGTGTCAAGGTGTCCCTGAGCAAGACACCTAACACCGCCGTAGGTGTATGAATGGATGCATGTGAGGCAATGTATTATTATTCATATTATTATGTGTGTTCCTTCTCAAGTTCTCTATCCCAGTGGGTTTTGGGTAGAACTTCCTTGTCCCTTTGAAGGCTTTGGGTTTGGGTGTGTCATGTAATGTGGGAATCCAAATGCACTATATAAAGCCTGTAATGTGTCGTTCCAATAGGTGCAGTTTAAAGAAGAACTGAAACTGACAGAGGTTAACAAAAGAGACTTCTTCATCAATGTGTTTGAGGAGCTCATGGACCCAAAGTCTGAAATGTTCATGTATAATGAAGGCCAGACACTGGCGTGGTTCCCTGCCGAGGTGAGGAATACCATTCAAGCTTTGCAGTTTTGTCAGGTCTATACAATTACAATTATACAATAAATATGATTCCTGTGTGCGTGTGTGCGCCAGATTGGAGCGGCCAGATTGGAGAAGTACTTCCTGTTTGGGGTTCTATGTGGCATCGCCCTGTACAACCACAACATCATCAGCCTGCGCTTCCCCCTGGTTCTGTTCAAGAAGCTGGTCAACGTGAAACCATCCCATGAAGATATGAAGGAGTTTGAGCCTGTAGTAGCAAAGTAGGTCATGGATATACAGTGCATTCATAAATAGCCTGACCTTTGATTTACCTGTGGTCCATACATGTTTATCTAATGAAACGTGTTATTCTATAAAAAATACATATACTACTTTTTTGTATTACTTTTTTTTAAGTATCAATTTAAGGTATAACTTATCCAATGTCAAAGGCTAGTTCAAAGCTGTATCTTCAGACAGACTAAATGTATAGAGGTGGTGGGAGTAGAACACCGCTAAGTTAATGGGGGCCATCCTTACAGGGGTTTGCATTGCATTTTGGAAGAGTACACCTCTGAGGACTTTGACAACTTGGACTTCATCTTCACGGTAGGATGAATTTCATTCTTCAAGACAGAAGGCCTTATTGGCTGTCCTTTTTCAATTAACAACAGCAATTTCATTGGCTGGGTCATTGTTGGTCATTGTGTGTTGCAGGTGGGCTGGGATGGAAGAAAAGTGGAACTTGATTCAAAAGAGAAAGGGAAGCCTGTCACATTGTCCAACAAGTATGTGTCCATCATCCAGTTAGGCTTTGGCCTGACAATTTTGACAGTTTTTTTTTTGTTGTTAAAAGAAAAAACAATTACTTGGATTTTTTTCTTTACTGTCTACATGAATACAGCACTGACATAATATCAGTGATTGCCATTTTACACATATGTAGTATATTTTACACAATATAGCTGAATTCAAACATACAACAATGTTTTTAATCAATAACACGTAGCCACCTGCAAGCATACACTTATCTTAGCTAGGTGTTTTCAGATTTTTTCACACATTAAATGCAACCAAGTTTTCATCTTAACATAAACTTGGATAAGAACTTTGCTTAAAGTGGTTAGTTGTGGGTCTACATGGAGCATTTATGTACAACGAAACACATATGAGCAACATTGCTAGCGAGACATTGCAGATTACAAAATACGTTCGTTATCGTTAATAGAATAATCGTTATAATTCTCGTTTTCTAGCTATAATTCTAGTTTTCTAGCTCATATTGTGCTTACCAACACAGGTGTGCTTTTTCTAAACTATAGTGCTGTGTGTCCATGCACAGGACAGAGTTTGTCAACGCCTACATCGACTATGCCTTCAACAAATCAGTTGAGCGGGTGTTCGAGGAGTTCAGGAAAGGCTTCTTCAAGGTGTGCAACAGAGACGTGGTGGAGTTCTTCCAGCCAGAGGAGTTACGAGGCGTGATGGTGGGCATGGAGTACACTAACTGGGATGTGATGAAGCAGGTATGCACTATGCTGCTTAACACGTCACACACTATTCTATCGAAATAGAGGAGAACACAGTATAAGCATGTTGTCTGTTCCTGACCTGACTTGCATGGGTAGTAATAGCAAAAACGATTTGTTTTCACAATGAGAAAAGATATCTATTTGTTGACCGTGACTTGACCGTGGCATCACAGCAACATTTTCAAAAGCGCATTGCCTCAACGTATGGATTTTTCCTATCTATCGCGGGTACTTTTGTAAGTGTAGTCGTCATTTTTGTAACTGAAAAAGCATATTTGTAGTTGTACTACTACATTTGGCATTTGGTGATGCAGAAAATCTGTGAATGGGTTTACAAATCTAACGCGATTCTCAAATGTGTAAATTCATTTGAGATTAAATACACGAACAACTGCAAACTTGCATAATAATAATAATAATAATAATAATAATAATAATACAGTGTCAACAAATACGATATTTGTGATTGTGTCCTTTTTAATTCAATACATTACTCATTTTTGATTGCGCACACAAGTCGTTGATTACAACTCTATGAATACGCTCCTGCGAGTGTCAAAAATAATAATCTGCAAATACACTTTGTAAAAAAACACCAACCCACTAGCAGCCATTCATTCCCAATGGTATCCAGCGGAACACAGCCACATCTGAAAACTGAGGAAATAGGGAGTGGCTTCACCAAGCATGCAGGCACCACTGTTCCGTCTCAAGGCCTCCTCGTGTTGAGAGTGGAATGGCAGGGTTTCTATTATTCTCCAGCAGTAGCCATCAGTAACCATTAACCGTTCATCGTTATGAAATCTGCCTCTATGTGCCTTTTTTATTATTATGACATAAAAAGAGAGAACGAGAAAATCCAGAAAAGAGAAAAAGGTGGACGAAACAAAAAAGGAGAAAATAGATGTGGACCACGAGAAAATCCAGGAGGAAGAGAGAGAGAGAGCAAAACAGACGGAGAGAACGAGAAAATCAAAAATGATGAATGATGGAGGAAGAGGGAGGGAGAAAATCAAAAAAAAGAGAAAGAAGAGAGCAGATAAACGATGGCGTCCCCAGAGCTCATAACGAACATCTCTCTCGGCTATGCCACTAAATGACTAAACGGCAGTGTTAAATAATGGTTTATTTGTCATACTCTTCAACCCAGAACACCGTGTACGACGGAGGCTACAGCGACACTCATCCCAATATCATAACCTTCTGGGAGGTGTTTTACGAACTGACGGAGCACGAGAAGAAGCTTTTCCTCTGTAAGTATGATACATGCGTCTGCTAACTAAATAGTAGTCATAGAGTGTAGTTTTTGCATATAATTAAATGCTAATAGTTTACAATTACATTCATTTTACGTTATCTTCACACAGTGATTTATAGAACAGTAGTTTATTTTTTTCTTCTTTCGGTTTCTTTCAATATTCACTAGATTCCTTTGTAACATTATCTCCACCCATCAGTGTTCCTCACAGGTCTGGACCGTGTACCCATTAACGGCCTAAAAAAGGTGCAGATGACTGTGACGATCCTGCCCAATGCCACAGAACTCCATTTCCCAGAATCCCTCACCTGCCATTCCATGCTGCTGCTGCCCAACTACAGGAGATACCCAACCAAGAGGATGCTTAAGAGCAGGCTTTTAGGGTCCATCTATCACACTAGAGGCTTCTGGAAGGAATGATGGGGAACATCACAAGATGTTTGGTCACACCATACCAGTGCCATGGTTGGGTGAATTTGTTTAGCTCCAGATATCTAACTGGTAGACTTTTCTGTCTGTCTACTTTTATATTTTGCTTTTAAGACATGTAGTCTTTGCTCATGTAAACTCAGCTTTTCTCTTGTCCGTTGTCACCGTTATCAGATCAGCTTGTTTTGAGTTCTTGTTTGAAATTGCATACTACTAGGCTTGTAAACTCATGAGTCATGTGCCCGACGAAACGCTCATCCAAAAAACTTGACGTTTGACATTACACATGCATTACAGCGAATCCTCAATAATTAGATTAACATAAAAACATCAATGAACCTAAGAATGAACCTTTACCTATACGGGGAACATGGGTTTTCAATCGTTTCCACTTTCATATAACTATGGGTAAAGTACAGTTGTAAAGCTAGTGTTGCTCAACGAGTTATGCAACGCATCAAAATGTTATTGTAAAGTCTATACGTTAAGACATATTCTGCTTTCACTCATTTGAACAAGAACTACAGTTAAAGAAGTCCACAAGATCAGTCAGTCTCCATGGTTGATTTTTACATATCTTCAAGAGACTAAAATCCTTTATCCTACTTAAGAAATCATGAAAAGGGTCTAGAAATGTTATGTAATATTTTATTTATTGTGATGTATACCAAACACATCCAAACAACCACAAAGGGTGTGTTCAGAGGTTTGCATTTTGAAGAACAAAACGCTTATCAGATAGACTATTTTGAACGGCCATGTTAAAACAAAAGCTACTCTGCTACAGTGCCACATTTTCCAGAAAGTTCTAGTTAGGGTTTGCTAAATTGCTATAGTGATGCGTGAATCAGCACAGAAAATGATCCAATACATGTCAAATGTAATTAATCTTCAATATTTATTTCAGTATCTCGTCTAAGGGGGTAAAAGCTTCACAAAACATAGGCCACCATAACTCCTCCTTTCATTCTATCTCTGTTTCAATATGAAAATAAAATAAATTACCTAAATTAAAACCGTATCAAAAACAACTTGGCATAGGTCAACATTGTTCATAACATGTAGCATGTAATCATGACGCGAACACAAATGAAACTCAACAACTCTCCGGCGACAAAGCCAAGACATGCACACGAATGGTTAAAACCTGGGCTACATAACATTACATCCTCGCCTAATACATTATTCTTTGCTTACAACCGTATCATGAAATGAATGACTGCAAACACGTCTGCCCTGAATTACATTAAGAAAAATTACAAAACAATGGATTCTTTTCACACAGAAGTGGGAGACCTCAACCAAGAGGTCACAGAGAGTCTTCGCGTATCGCGGTGCCTCCTGGCCAACATCGAAGCAGTAGCACGTATAGAAATCAGTGGTACAAGGAACAGGGTTGGATGAAGACGTTTTTTTGCCGAAAGCCCGTCGTTGTGCGCTTGCCGTCGAACGAGCGGTCGCTTTACGCGAAGACGACTTCATTAGTGGGGGTTCGGACGGCTTCGGTGTGCTTTCTCCCCACAGCTTGTTGTTTTTGAGACGTTACAATTTCCAGAAACATACTTTCACTTTATACAAAACATATGTACATACGCCTTGAAAAATACCCCAAAAAAACAACATTTGGGTACACAAACCGCAGAGAATACAGAACGTTTGTCGCCATTACATACAAATGACAGTACAAAAGAGGCTTTACGAATGACATTGATTGGTGCTATGAGAAAGGACAGGTCACAGTGACCATCGAGGGGCTCTGCTAGATCTGAATGACTTTGCTCTGTTCTTGCTGTAACATCTTTGCATGTGTGCAGCGAATAGATGCAGGTGTTTCGTTTTTAGCTTGTTTTTTCCCCCCCAATTGTCACATCATTGTCACTTTCGGGGGCCAAAGTTCAACTGTGTGTTTCGCGAGTGCACACGTACGTGTACTCAGGGGACTTATCTGATGAGGTGGTAGGTGAGCCAGTACATGAAGACGGGCTGCGCTGCAGCTATAGACATGGTCAGGTACATCCTCAGCTGATTCCTGGCTCCCCTCACCAGCTTGCCCTCGGCCGCCGCCTCGGACAACAGCTTCAGACGCAGAGTGCGGATCTGGACCGTGGTGAACGCACAGGGATAAACCAATCACTCACAATGAACATTTCACAAGGACACGGGACAATAGACTTCCCCTTCCGACTACCCACCATGAAGACAAAGATGGCTACACAGCACCACAGCAGGGACAGGTAGTAACCGAGTCGGCCAAACAACAGGCCTCCAATCACTCCGACGATCATACTAGATAGGGGGTGAAAGAGCGTGAGAGAGACAGAGAGAGTTGTAGTCATATAATGATTTTGCATGCATATTATCATTTATTTTCTTTGCTGTCTACAAATTTGCTCAGACAAATTAGTAAAATTCCGGATTCATAAATAAAAAGACATATCTCAACTTGTATCTTGTATGACAAATAAATAACTATTACCCTACCAAAATATTCTTCCATTATAATTGTCCCAAGAGTAGGTTACAAAAATTAAGCAAGTCATATCAAAATAAGAAAAGAACACTGAAACACATCAATACACACAGCAAGGCAAGTAGAAAAGACGAAGACACAACACACACCCGACATATTTGTAGCCGGAGAAGGCCAGCAGGTCTACGGTGGTGAGGTCAGTGTTCACAGTGACCAGATACAGAGACAGCAGCACCGCCAGCACCTCCATGATCAGCCACACGAAGGCCGAACTGGCCTGAACTCCCAACAGCTCCGGGGAAAACCTGGCAAGAGACGGAAGGGTGTGTTTACCGTTCACGTCTCCATCTTTGAACCACTTCATTTAAAATCGGCGCATAAAAATTGATTTATCGGGTCGACGTTTGCGTGCGTTGACACACTCGGGAGACGTTATGTGTGCGTGCGCAGCGTGCGTGCACAGAACGTACCTGTTCTGTGTGCCGAGAGCCAGCCCGGCCACCAGCACGTACGTGATGAAGCCCATGAATGGGATGTAGAGGTCGGGGGCGTTGATATCAAAGCGCGGCGCCACAGGCGTGTCCTGCTGGTAGCTCACCTCCCAGTTCTGCAGCAAACCAAGCAAAAGGCGTCGGTGCCCCCGGAACACACGGCCACCCTCTCGCTCATGAAATATTTTCATGCATGTCGGCTATTCTTAGAAGCCTTGGCCAGAGGAGCATCATCACACACCGCATGATCATACAGTTGCATATGTTTCGGTTCAGTGTTTTTTTTTTTTTCAAAATGGTCAATCCGGTGAGTGCCCCCTGCTGGCTGGATCGCATCATACCTCGTGCATGTACGGAAACACCAGCAGGCCCAGCTTCTTCCCCACATACATGGTGTCCACAGCAAAATAGTACTTCAGCTTGGAGATGGGGATGAACCTGTCCAGCTGCAACACACACGCACTACGTAGTACTTCATGCGGTTTGGAGACAACATTATTTTGGAAATCGCTCACGCCCATTTTGCATTAAAGCAGCATAGTAGCCAGTTAGTTACACATAAAGCAGAAGGAATTAGCGCCTTGTCTTTTGAGGTTATAGATACTTTGCTTTACTAATGACAAGTGTAAGACTACTCTTTTTTGCGCAAACATACAGAGAATAAACACTATTGCATCCTACGACCGACATCAATGACACGGGCTATGATGGTTAAGTGTAGCCTGCCTTCATGGAGAGTCGGGGCAATTTAATGAGGAATATTCAAAGTTATATTTGTCACATGCCAATATACAGTGTACAGAAGCAGTGAAATGAGTGCACAATAGATGGCAAGAGCTGGCAGTTTTTGAGTCACGTGATCGACCGGTCACCATTCATGTGTTTAGGGGGTAAATCAGCTGATTTGAGACAGATCTACTGGTGCGTCACTAAACAAGAGTCAGTCTTACATTCTTGTCGACCATCTCTTTACCCTGTGATGCCAGGGAGCTGCCGTAGGCCATAGCCAGGTTGGACATGGGGTCTGACAGGATGGACTGACCAGGATAGGCTCCTGCTTGAGGCCCAGGCGGCTGGTTCCTGGTGACATAACAAACATTTTAAAATAAAAAAGAGGATGCTTTCAAAACACATTTTAGAGATATATTTAAATATTATGGGTAAAAGTGGTCTTGTTTGGGATCTACATTGCCAACCTGTGTGAATATATCCACAGCTCTATTTAGTGATGCCATTGTAAGCACCACTAGGTACCTAGACTCATTGGGCATTTGACACAGATGACTAAAACGAATCAATTCATTTTCAAGAACGTTGAAAATAAATCAAAAATAAACTAAATAAACATGAGCTGAGCATGAACCATTTACCATTTAGCTAGCTACATCAGCTACTCTGTTGTCTGTTTGGGCTAACCTGTCACTTTTTTAGTCCATGTGGACGCTTGTCTTCTCACCTGTAGCCCCCAGACTGAGCTCCTGGTCCTACCCTGCTGGTGTCCTCAAACAGTGGACTGGCATCCGGAGCGTCGGCCGCGCTGTTCCTCAGACGCATGGTAGGCTCTGGGGGAAACGAGACCGGGTGGAAATGGGATGTAAACCAATATGAACTAATTAACCAGTAGAGTACGGTATCTATACCACAAAGTTGAATGCATTTTTCTGTTGGCCTTTAGTGGATGTGGCGCAGATCAGTGGAAGTTTGCCCATATATAGAATTGAAACACACAACAATATTAAGAGACAAATAACTGCACAGCAGTTATTTGTGTACTGTGTAACAGCTTCAGTATGCATGCATAATCTATATCATCTGGCATGAACTGGTTTTCTAAAGCTGCAATCCTGCAACCTGCCATTTCGACTAGATATGCCTGTATGAAGAACAAGCCTACATAGGCAGCACATACTTGTATGGGTTACCATGATCTAGATTTTTCTTGACATTTTAATTGAGCTGCCTCTGGAATAAGCCAGGCCACATCTGAAGTGGGACTGGTGGTTTGAAAGCTTTCATGACATCACCATATTGAATCAGACACGTCCATTAGGCCGTGGGTGTACACATATTATTAATTAAAGAGGGGATAAGGCAAATACTATTTACATATTAACAGTTGTGTGGTTTCGATTCGAAAGAATAAGCACAGTTAACTCAAGCATTTTTTGTTGTTGGCTCAAATGTTTGCATGGGAATATAATTACTTTTAACCACGTATATACTACTAACTGCTCGCTAGCAATGACAATTCAGATCTTATGAAGTCATCAATTAAATCGATGATTCAATATTATTACCTAGCTCCATGTACAACTACCATATAGTCATGTCAACAGCAACTAGCCTTTGGGCAATAATAATTCAACTGGACCAATACAGATCAATGCAGATGCTTCTGTGTTGAGTATTGTTTTGTAGTGAAGTCGTGTCCAACATGCTTGACAGTAACAAAGGTAATACAAGTCGCTTACTCCTACCACGGTAATGGCCCTATAGTATAAGTCAGTTTTGCTCACTAGACTGCTGTGAAATGTAAAATAAGGCTAGAACACAGTCAAAATCAACCGATATCTAACCACATAACGTACGCGGTCTGAACCCACTTTGCGTCGCGGTGTAATCCATTTAAATACTGCTGAGTGTTGTCTCTGAAATGATTTCAAAATATACAAATTTAGCCAGCTTAACAGAGAAGAATAGAGCGATTGAAGTGAACGCGGAAGTAAAATGTAGTATTTCCGGTATATCGGTTTCTTTCTCACGTACAGAAAATTGTATAGCGCCCTTCCCATTATAGTGGTGGAATAAATATTTCACATTTCAGTTCCTGCCTGGAGTCCTATTAGTGGGGGTTCACACAGGGATACTAGGTGAGGATTGGTTAAATGTTGGCAAGTTGAATGAGGAAGAGGATGAAAACTGGTGTGAAGACCCTCCTCTCCCCAAGATATGGAATTATTCATTTGACCTCTGAGCCAACCAGGAGCTGTAAGGGGCAAGGTCATGTTGTATCGCTAAGATGAGGCTGAGATACCAAACTAAAATTAACTAGCCATTTGGAATGTTAAACCTTGTCAAACAATTTGGACAGGCTAATTGGGTGGTGCTTGAGCTGTGATTGGACAGATTGGTCTTGACATGAGTCGAAGGGCGGAACTTGATGGACCAATGGCTGGCTGCAACCACAAATCTGAACGCAAACGGAAGTGAGGGAGCTAAACCAGTAAAAGCAATGCATTGGGTCAGTTAAACCTGGCATAAAAAAAATGACATCATGTGCGATGCCCCTCCCACCTGTCTGCCTGTGCCGTTGTGAGGGTCGTCAGGTTAATGTGGCACACCTGGGCACCTGAGCGCAAAGTAGGTTGGCCACGGCACTCTCCTCTCTCTATTTCTACTGCTGATGAGCTGGTGCTTCTGTGTTTTCTCGTGCATTCTACAGCAGCTACTACACCCCCACAGCGCACCCCCTCCATGTGTACTAGTGTTATAGTTGTAGTGTTATAGCAGTGCTTCCCGAACTGTGTACCGTGAAGCAAGGCCAGGTGTACCGTGGGATTTTGTGACAACCATGCTATTATTGTTGCAATATATAAAGCTATACAAAAAGTTAGGAATTAATTTTTAATTGACTATAGCAGTACTTTGTACGCACTCATTTCCCAATACAGAGGCAAATTTTGGTTATTTTGTCAATAAATATTTAATATAGTTGTTTGTCAAATTTTATTTGAGTAAATAAAAATAAACGTTTACAGAGTGATAATAATAACGTGTTATATTTTGCATGGATATGAATACAGGTGTGCTTTGAGAGTTTGCCTGGCCCACTGCGTTATTGTATATACTTTTATACAGTCAATCTATGATCTGGTCCAGGGCTTGGAGTCTGCAGCAAAACAGTAACACAGATCTTATTACATAACAGCAAGCCTGTAACTAACACTACCTGTATTATTAACACAGACCCTAACACAAACCCTATTACTAACATTAACCATGTTACTTACAGTGGCTGAATTAAATATAAACGTCAATGCTGATCTATGTATCTCTCTCTCTCTCTCTCTCTCTCTCTCTCTCTCTCTTTTTCTCTCTCTCTCTCTCTCTCTCTCTCTCTCTCTCTCTCTCTCTCTCTCTCTCCCTTTAATGCAACTTCATTCACCCTCACCAGCTGGACTCCTGGCCCTGAGGACACATGAACATCTCTTTGTAAATGCTCTATTTGATATAACCAGGAACTAGGTTGGTCTGAAATTGT
>OMKP01086447.1:0-12858 GCA_900302375.1 Bathygadus melanobranchus | reverse complement strand
GATTTTGTCCATTTTATGATCTCAAATATAACACGTACAATGAAGTTGTCAAGTACCATATTCTGAGTTTAACAAAATTCAGATTATACCTCAAATTTGGGTCCAATACGGTTCTGTTCAATATTAAATTCCCAACCATTCCCAACAGACTCAAAACAACCATCTATCATGGACGCCCTGACCAAGCCCAAAGTGGCCTCTAAGACCGCCGCCAAGAAGCTGCCGTCGTTTGACTCCAGCGACGATGAGGCCCCACCCAAGGCCCCCGTCACCAAGGCCAAGCCTCCTCTGAAGCGCAAGCAGCTCAAGGACGAAGACGACTCGGACAGCGAGTCCGATAACCTCATGGACCGCATCAGGGGCAAGACCGCCACCACCACTGCCAGCAAGGTGCTTTTTTAATTTCAATATATGCAAACATCCCTTTATCATGGATGTTGTTGTTTTTTATTTATTGTATGCAAAATTTCTTTCACATTGTTATTAATGTGGTTGTATTTTAACTATTTGATTTGCTTGTATTTGTGTATTGTCATTTTTAAATGAAAGGTTCTTGAAATATTCTGGAACTGGAATCTTTCCCTCTAACATGCATGTCCCTTTTGTTGTAGAAAACCAAGAAGTGGGACGATGACAGCTTCCAGTTCTCGGACCAGGAGTCAGCCGCTCCGGTCGCCGTGGTGCCGAAAGAGAAGCCCCCACGCGCCAAGAAAGCTGTCATTTATGACGACTCCAACTCGGGTGAAGATTTTGGGTTTTAATGGTGATTTTTGGAGTGTCGACGTGCTGCTTTGTTGTCTGTTCACTTCTTACTGTTTTCCAAGCATTCACGCTGTTTTTAGAAACTTTTCTCACCCCGTTAAAAAAAGTCCGTTTGTTAACCTGTTCCTTTTGATATTGTAAATATTTGAGTGGCTGTCTGTTTTAACTCGTTTTTACACAATAAAGTCGTTTATATTGGCAAGTCCCTTTTTTGTATTGTTCCTTACTCAATTGGTCTCAAAGGGCTAGGAGAACATTTTACCTTAGAGCCCATTTGATAAACACTATTGGAAGCATCTTTACTATACTTGGTGCTGGGTCTTAAATATTGTCTCGGTTTTGAGGCAACATCCTCAAATAACGTCACATGGTGTGGACTTTCATACAACTTAACAGATCTTGAGCATCAATACAGGTATTAAGTTCTTGGTTATAAAGTGAGACTGGCTTTGGGGTTATTTTCATGGTCTAAATTCATTACAATGTCTTGGCGGGGTTGCGGATAGGGAGTGAGACCACTGGTCTCGTATCTGCCATGCACTGAAATGCTTCATTAACAGCAGAATGTAAGTCCAAATTAAAATACTAAAGGGTAGACTTTAATCACATCTTTCCTGAACCACAGCACTGGTAATACTAATCCTATAGGATGTTTCATGATGTCATGGCATAAACAACAAATCACTGCATTTGTGTTTCATCTTTTAATTGAGAAAGATCAGTAGAATAACCTAAAGTGAAATAACCTAGATAACCTTATAGCAATACTACCTCCATGTGAAATACCAAGTCATCTCCTTATCACCTACAATATCAGTCTCCACCAATCCATCACCCTGCGCAGCTTTGACACTTTCCAGTTCAACCTCTACATCTCTACCCCCATGCATCTCTCTTGTCCCTCCCTCCTCACATCCTCCATCTGGTGGCTGCTCTTTTCTCCCTCTCCCTTCCTCGGTCTGGTGCGTGGTGCACTTTTCCTGTGAGGCTGAGGTTTTCTTCTGCGCCACAGTGACCGGTGACTCCACTTCCTCCTTCCCCGGCAGACTGAGCCCCAGCCTTTCACCAGAGAACTTGTGTGCCTCATCTTTCTGCACCGTTTCCTTTGTCTTTGAATCCATGGATGCCAACTCGTCTTTCTCTAGAAGGCCTTCTGTTACTCCGTACTGCAGGCCTCCATCTTCCCCAAATTCGTCCAAAGCCCCCATGCCAGACATTTCCCACTCCCACTGCTTTGTGATCAGCGCCGACCCGAAGCCCAGTTTGTTCAACTGACCGATAGCTTTCGCACCTTCAATCCACACGCTAGCATCTCCTTCAAGCTCCTTTTCAACCTCCTCATCTTCCTCTGAATCTTTGGAGCTTCGCTGGTCTTTAGACAAATGACTGGCATTTGCCACATTTCTGCGACTCCACTGCTCAGTAATTGGTTGACTAATTTTGGTCTCCAAGGGAAAGATATCTTCCAGATTCCCCTCAGCTTTCGTGCTGATCAGAGGGGGAGTGGCCGATGGAAAGAAGTCTTCTGAGGTGCGCGGCTGATCTGAGACCAGTATTGGTCCACTGTTAGCAAAGCCTAAAGAAACATGGTTAATTCAACAGCAATGTCAATGCTATTGTCCTCAATAACTTGTGGCCAAAAATGTGTAGGTCATTGTGTTAACAAAGCAACTACAATCAAACCTCAAGGACTGGTTGTATTAAATCATTTTCTGATCAGCTGAGAATTGACATTGTTTTGCTCCAGAAACGATCATAAATGGCTGGTTACTACATTATAAAATAAAATGCGAGTAGACAACCCTGTTGTTCTAAATTAATGTCGCAATTTCATTAAATACACAAACCTTTAGAGGAAACAATTCATCCGCAATGATTAAGACAATAAGACATTGCTTACCTTCCAACATTGGCCGTCTAGATTTAGCTGTCATACATTGAGATTCACAGCAATCACATACGTAGTCATCACCAGAGAGGGCTCTCCACCTGTTAAGACAGACTTGTGCTCATCACATTTGCAACTGAGCTGAACTAATCATTAGTAGACAGTGTTTTACCGTAGAAGGATACACACCTGTTGTCTTTGTAAGTGCAAGCTTTGTATACAGCACTTGAGCCTACTGATGACACATGTAATTTACACTGGATCTGCACCTAAAAATGTTTCATCAGCATAATTCATTTAGATCCCATGTAACTATATTACATTAGCGAGAATGCATTGTATGTCAATGGCACCTTCGAAAGAAAACAATACCACAGAAAGAACACACGTGACGATAAGCAGCATGTAAAAGGAAGTGTAACCCCGAAGGGGTAAGTATACATTTAAATGAGTCAACGCTCAGCACAGATGATCCCCACCTGAGCGTCGGGGTCAGAGGTGAACTGAAACGCACTGAGGGAGAACCTAAGTGTCTGGTCGTTCTGGGAGGAAACAAACTGAGAGCCCCCTGGGTCGTTCTGGGAGGAAACAAACTGAGAGCCCCCTGGGTCTTTCTGGCTCACCGACATGCACCTGAGGATGACCGCCGTACTTGCATTAGTCCATGGCAAATGACTGTTTACCATGTAAAGTCAGTCCCCAATACATACCCAAAGTTATCAATGAGAGGATATTTGAGGGGAGACGTAGTCGTGCCGTTGTACGGCGTGGCAAAGCAGCTACTGATGTACACCTTTCCCCCAGACGGCAGGTGAGAAGCAGACACTTGGACATTCACCGTCTGCCCAAGAATGTAGATCTGGGATGTGGCTGGCATGGTCCATGTATCTGAAATAGATGAAGAGAACTGGTCTCCTAACCATTTTAATTGCGCCATAGCAGAGCGATTCCAACAAACAGAAATAAAATTGGTAGGCCCTACATACAAATGTAAATGAATACATGTCTTCATACCATCCATTAATTGGATTTGGAAGCCATTATGGTGCGCCCTCAGGTTTTTATGAAAAATAGCAGATTGCCAGGTAGGGCGCACAGCCAACTGGTAGACGTGGTGGTACCTGGGCAAGAAATAGCAGGTGTAGTTGTTATAATTATGAGGGGTCATTACTGCCAATATGGTGCGCTTGCGTATGGCTCGTGGAGATTCCTGGCTCGTGGAGATTCCTCATTTGGGATAGAGCTGATATTAGTGTTAAATATAAATGTTAATATATTATCATTTTAAGAATCAAACAAACAAAACTATCAATGTGAAATATTTCTAACCCTAACCCTCTGTTTTTTGTGTGAACTATAATATATTGGCCTCTTGTGTTACCTCCGGGAGCGCGTCTTCAATGCGCAAGCGCACCGTAATATGGGCAGTAGACCTAATGGCCCCCTCATAATAATATCCTACTCTTCTCATGCTAAGTGTTACATAAATCTCACCTTGGATAACGACATTCAATGTTCACATCAAATGAATTCGCTCCGTCTATGGGCCGGTGTGGCGACGGTGTGTAGCGGAGCACGTATTTATATACGATATAATCGGGGGGCATCTGTTGGAATAGTCATGGTTTGTGATATTGTGAGATTAAATGTAGTTCAACTGAATTAAAAAACAAAAACATTACCTCACGCTGGACATCGCACTCCGTTATACGGAAAGCGAAGAGAAGGTCACCGTAAGGTCCGTGGACGCCGTTGCTCTTGCACGTGCTCCCCAATGTCAGCTCGTCGGCGTTTGCGCCAAGTCCGTAAAACGCAGTATTGACCCGCACTACGAAGTCAGAGGCAGAGCAGGTCACAGAAACGTCCGGTGGGTACTCAAAGTACGGTTGACTTCTTTGCCCACGGTGTCCGGGTATTAGCTTTAGTTCGGGTTCGACTTGCTGTGACGACGATATTTGACCACGGTGAGTAGTAGGCGTATACATGGGCTCTGTGTTACTTTGTTTGTTTAATTTTAACTTGTTTTTTCGTCTGGACGGACTGCGTGTGGACGAGGACTCGTGTTTTCCCGCTACGCAGTTACCGACATCAAGTGAAAATACACTCCACAAAATGTAAAAATGCCACTTTGTTTTCATTGCGAGAATCTGATTTCCCACGTCTCTGTGGTTGTGCGTCAGTAAAAGGACACCGGCTGGTGATAATTAGTGTCATATCAACTGGACCGAGAAGTCTACCATCTTTCTCTCCTTGTTGGTCAAGTTCTGTAGGCAACTCGCGTTTTATAGCATTGAATTGGCAATGTTCAACATTTGGTTGATTGAACGATTGCACAGCCTGTCCAGTCATATAATCCTGCGGTCGTATCCACAAAACATTTTTATCTTTGCGCCAAGAGTTATCCTAAATAGCACGCAAAGTTACTAGCTAAGAATTTCCACTTAGAACCTATTCACAAAGGTGTTGAGATCAACTTTTACTAAGGAATAGGGAGAACTCTTAAGATAAGAGAAAGGGCGGGGTTGGCCTCGTTGCTATGGATGACGTCATGTTTAATGAACAATCTTACTTCCTATGTTCACAGTGATTGGCTGATAGGGGACGCGTCTCTGTCAGTGATTTAATCATAGAAATACTGTAGGAGGCACCATGTTGCCATATTCAATTAACGATGTCAAAATAAAAATGTAAAAGGAAATATTTCTAGAGCAAAAATTGACATGCCCATTATTTTTAACAGTGAGACTAGCATTCATACATTCATAGCATCGATTTATTTAGAACTTTAATCACATTTGCCTGGCAATTGAAATAATCATCCACATATCGTGTATACTAATAAAACAATCAATGATATAAAGTACGGAGCATGGTATGGTACCATGGAGTACGGTCACATGGTAGAAAACTAAGAAACTGATTTGTAAACCGTGCGCACATATTGTGAACCCGAGGGCACGATTTACACATTTGTTTGCACAGATTTACACGTTTTTTTGCCTACCATGTGACCCCAGAGGGGCTCCCTAAAAGAGCAATGTAAACATGAACAATTGTGCCTTTCTTATGCAATAGCAGCAAAGAAACAGACAGCAATATGAAGATGTGTGATATATTACTGTCGCCACTCTATAATATCAATACATTACTAATCCCTTCAATAATTTGTTTTTAATAAATAGTTCAATTAAGCATTTTTCCTCCCATGGGAAGGTTACATTTTGTTTTTCGCTGAAAGCACTTTCACATGTACCTCTATTCAGAGAAAGTACATTATGATCACAATTATTTAAAAAAACAACCACATTTTAATTCAAATGGAACTCTAATGGTGCAAAACATTCTTTAAAATAAAAGTATTTCATTGACCAAGATACTTTAAACCCAACAATTGAAATTAAAAGGCCTGATTCACATATTGTAGGCCTACTCATTGTACGATATCGATGGCTTCTCAACAAACAGGACAAATAAAAGCTGTATTTTAGTAAAAGCTTCTTTCACACTATATCTCTAATGTGGATAGATAGAGATAAGGTTGAAGGCCGAACTTATCCTTTAAGGATACAACACAAAATAATTACCCAGGCTGGAGCTGAGCTAGCACTGGGTGTCCACTAGAGGGCCCCATGGACTGTGGTGCACTCGAAGGCTTGCCGTGATCAGGTGTCCGTTGAAAGGCTGACCACGATGTGGTCCATGGTCTCTCCGCTAGTAGTCCAGTTACACCAAAAATGCACAAGGCCCGTCCTGCCTCGTTGGTGGTCTTGTGCTTCTCACTTGGCTGTGCAAACAAGCAGGACAGCGGCGTTGTCCTTTAGGGCAGCTTCCCGTCTGGACTGCCTACACAACGCTTCTGAGCTCTGTAGAGTCCGTCTCAGAATCTTCAGGCTCCCTGCTTAAGGATGAGAGAGGGGCAAGAATGAGACACAAGTTCGCTGCAAAACGCAACAAGTTCAAATCTACAATTAAACAATGCCAGAACCTAGCGGAATTTGGGGTCTGTGCGTGTAGCTACTGGCTCATAAGACTAACCTCATGTTTTGTTTGCTAACACAAACAGGCCGCACAATACGTTTGTCATGTCACATGTGTTTGTGTGTGTATTGGCTTTGTATTTGGTTCAATTGCCTCACTCACAGCATCTCCTGCAGCAGCTTGCGATTGCTTTGCCTCTGCGCCTCATCGATGGGGTAGGTCTTGAATATAAACAGACCCAGGAATATCAGGGCCACCGGCACCGGAGAGACCAGCACCTTCAGAGTTAAGATGACTGACTCGGGTTGGGAGCAGCCCCTGGTCACATACCCGGCAAAGCTGCTCAAAAATGTGGAAATAAGAAGAGAGGAAGGCGGGGAGAGGGCCATAAGTAAGTACGGTTTGGCTTGGTTGTGACAAAAGGCTTATGTTATTGTAAAGCCACATGACCGCTGGACCGGACTGTAATGTTAAATGTTAATCTCACGTATACAGCAAGTGATCCAATGGGCTAATACGAACTCGGGGACCCTTCTTTTAGCTATGTTGCTGCATTATGATAGCAGTAATTAGTTAAATCAAAGATAGAAAAGACATTTGTGAATCACGTTGATGATGACCAGTCAGGAAGGGCGGAATGACTAAAAGTTGTCGACGTTGAGATTATTAATGCACTTCTTGTTTTTGGAATCTACAGATGAACAAAATAAATAAAAAGAACTCACTCCAGGCTGAGCGTAGAGATGCCCAGCGACACGCCAGCCGCAAACTTGGTGAAGAAGACATAGAAGGAGAAGAAGATGGCCTCATAGCCACGGATGTCCGGGTTTTTCACCTTGAAGTCGTCCACCACATCTGGAAGCATTGACCTGCAGCGACACACGTGACTTATGAAGACACAAACAAAACGACCCATGTGATCGCCACGTGACCGAGTGGTCACCGTGGTGACTAATAAGCCATGCTTGCAGGTGTGTTAATGCTCACCACGGCAGGAGATAAGCCGCTGCCACGCTGATGCCGGCCGCCACAGAGACCATGTAGGAAATAATCAGATTGCTCTCGATGCACACGATCAGGATCATGAAGGGGACCGCCCACTGTTGGGGGGAGAAGGGGACGGCCACAGTGAGTGGGACATGGGAGAACTCCATCCACATAGATCACACCTTTGAGATGATGCGCCGGTGTGTTGGTGCTCGCTGCTAACCGTGATGCCAAAGTAAACCGCCGTCTTCTTTCCGAAGCGGGTCAAGAACCACTGCCAAAATGGAATTGACACCGTGCCTGAGAGCTGTGAAGGATGCAAATGGTAAGATCCTGCGTTAATGCGATATTAAGCACAAATCGTAGTGCAATTGTTGCTGTTCAGAAAACTGGAAAACTCCATTCTTTGACAAGAAGGCAAATATTTTTTATATTTTTATATTGTGAAATTGCCATTGTTTGATGCACAGAGGGGGGGACCTTTGGCCTAGGACACTTGTGTTCATAAGGCATTAACCTCTAGTAAAGAGGTTCAAGTTCCCAGGGGCCCCAACACAACCTTCTTGCACTTAGAAAACCTGTCCTTTAACCCCCCCCATACACACACACACACACACACCTTTTGTACTCACTACTGGCTGGATATGCTGATAAAGTCTGCTGACGTGATTGATAGCACTCACCATAATGACCAAGAGAATGTTCTGGAAGTCATCTCTGTGGCCCAGAACGTATGTGAGAAACAGGGCAAAGTTTCCCTCCAGTAGCTGTGCAAAACGGAGAACAAACAAAAATGATTCCTGCCTCTTAAAGAACACTTGAAATGTGTAGTACATCATCATCACTGATGTAAAGTTGGGTATAAAGCGTATCAGAACAGAACGTTGTACCATGAAGGCCAGGGAGGTGAAGAGGAACCCGAGGACTAGTTTAACGTAAGGTCCATGGCCCATCACCAGTCTCAGGCCTTGGCAGAAGGTTATTGGTTTGGACTTCTTTTGACAACTCTCTGGAGATACACACAGAACAGAGTAACAGGTAATTACTTCCCAGGGACCCAGATTATGTGCTAATTATTCCGGCAATTCTTGCTATGACATACGCAACGCAATACATGAAGGCCTCATATCCAGAAACAATACTGGGGATTTTCTGTGGTAACATTATGCTTTGTCAGTAAGAACGTTTAGTTCACTGGGGAATTAGCTTTTCTTAAGGAGGAGGTTTTTATGAGGTTATGACCTCTAGAGATAACATCCAAATCTGAGAGATGTTGAAAAATGTGTGCTGTTTGCGACGGCCATGGATGCATCTAGCTTCTCACCTTTCTGCTCCTTTACACCCATGAACAAGATGACGGCACAAAGCACATAGATGGCGCAGATGACTCCGGAGGCTATCATGTACGCTTCTTTCTTTAAACAGGAGGAAACGGAGGCAGCGTTAGTTTCTTACAGCTAGTATAGTACTCTACTCTGATAAGAGTATTACATTGCTCTCGTGTCAGTACAGTTTGTTTTATTACTAACATAGTCTGATGACTAAAAAGTAAATTGCAGTCAGTGAACCTGCATTTTAATGAACGGTGCTATTCTTGGGCACCCGCAGCCAGTCCTCTGGAGGTCTCACCGTCTCATCCAGTGAGCGAGTAATATTCCTCTCCGGCCTGGACTTGTTGCCATAGCGATCCAAATCGTACTCAGTGGGGTTGCAGGGTGCGATGGCCCCGCCTACTATCTGGCCCTGGATGGCCGTGCCGATCACCGAACCCAACACTTCCACTGTCATTCCTGGGTGTGAGGAGGGGGGGGGTGGCAATACAAGGGGAGTCAATGGGTTAGTGTCAGAAAACGATAGACTGTATACATTTACATTTACATTTAGAGCATTTGGCAGATGCTTTTATCCAAAGCGACTTACATTAAAGTAACACATTTGTCGAAAGAGGGAGACAACAATATATCGCTGAAGGTAGAGTGCAATTAGAACAGAACAAGTTACAAGCATTCCTGGTTGCCAGGTCAATAGAGCAAGTTTACAAGCTTACAGTTGCTAGGTTGGCTCCTTACTGTACAACAGCAGGTAGCCAGGATAAGATGCTACACAAGCTAAGTTATATTTCAAGTGCTGGGACATACCAGCGTACAAGATCCTACAAGATCCTACAAAGAGCCAAGACATACAAATATGGAAGTGCTAAGGATCCAGGAGGGGTGGGGTTCAAGTATTGAATGCAGAACACAGAATCCCTTTATGTACCCCTGTAACATTGAAACAACATTTTCTACACGGCAATGTAGAAATGTCCAAACTTGGGTCAAGACTTACGGTAGGCGGTGGCCGAGTCCCTTTCCTTCTGCTCACCGCTGATGAACATGGTGAGAGAAGAGTAGGGCACGTGAAAGCACTGTGAACACACAGAAGAACGTGGTGAGCCTTATTTGTGTACTGGTGTGAGTACAGTACAGTAAGTATAGAATACAGGCGCCCTGAGCGTCAACACACTTCAGAATCACCCCTTTGCATTTTCCAATAGCATGACGATTCTCAACGCGGCAAAAAAAAACCCAGATATTTTATTACATTTGTTGTGCGTAAAGTTGTGGTTTGTTGCCTCAGTATTGGCTTGGTATGCATGAATATTGTATGAGACCATTGTATCTGTGGCTGTGTTTGTATCCTAATGCACACCTGTCATGAGATTAAATGACTAACACCGCAATGTATATATTCATAGCATCACACATTGAGACCCCTGTATTATATATTTATCCACATTCCCACCAGACCCGCTGTACTGACCGTCTGTAGCGACTGGAAGAGACAGTAGAAGACCAGGTACCAGAGGACCTTCCCTTGCTCCACCGCGGGGACATACCAGATCAGGAAGTAGCTCATCACTGCAAAGGGCGTGGACAGGAGGACCCTGGAGAGGTAGGGATGGAGGGTCACTCAGACCTGATGTCTGACATCAGGTCTGAGTGACCCCATTTACCATTTTACATGTTCATGGGATGCATCGATATGAACTTGGTTCAAAGTGTGGTCGTCCTGACAAAATGAACACGTGTGATGGTCATACCTTCACTGACTTACTTCTAATCGATTATCTTTATGCAATATATTTAGGGTACATCAGGAATCCTCTCACTTGTCTCCATTTTAAACAAACATAATACTACAAACCCTTTAAATGATCTTTCCATGTCGCCCTATATGGCTTTTCCCCGTGTAATAGAAACAACTGCATATCTTGGACTCACCTTTGGATAGCAAATGGATTAAAGCTTTAATATTCAACAAAGTGACTTAAGAACAAACTTAGTTGTACTGTCATTTCCCTTTTTCACTGTGATGCTTTTTTATCATCACTTTTTGCTTGTAAGTCATCCTGCGTAGGCTTGTCTTGTTTGAGTCCAAGCATGGATGCTTGGACTAGTCCATCTGGTTCTACAAGGGAGCTTCCCTTGTAGAACGTGAACTTTACCCATGCACCATATTTACTATTAAAACAATGAATGCCTATCTCTAATGGCTCACAGAATCAGATGAATGGAACAGAACCACAAATAGAGGTCACACTGCATTTTTTAAGGGCTGCGGGTCACACACAGTTGCAATGCATGACTACACAGAGATCACATGCATCTCACGTTTGGAGGTCAGCAAGACAACTGCTGTAACCTAAGGCAAACCATGCCTGCCTATGCCTACACACAAGCGGACATTTACTTTGTGTCATTTACCATTTACTTCCTTCATAAGAGGATGCAGTATTAGAGTTTGCAGTTCTGTTGTTCAGAGCAGATGCACCACCCTCTTCCTAATGATTATCCTTATCATTTACATTTAATCAATGTAGTATCTTGACCAAAGGTAACCCCTTTCCAACCTAACATGCTCGGAGACTCACACACAAACTTAACACCTAAGCACTGCACCATTTGCCATTCGAACCAACCTCATTGGTCCAACGATGATGGTGTGTTGTGGGTTGGACCAATGGCAGCAGGAGATCTCGACTTGCCCCACCCCCACCCCACATGCAGTTATACGCGCAGCCGAGCATCGACATTCTTACTCACGTCCTGGGGTGACTCACTTCAGTGTTTGTCTATGTACTTTCACAACATTTATATTCAAGATTTTTCTTTGTCACATACACACACAGGGTATGCAGTGAAATGAAAGTATGCACTTATATACTGAACCTTCTATTTAAACTGGCTGTTCCCTTCCTACTAAATTACACAGCTACCATGCACATCACATGCACCCTGTCCACTCCCATCTATATGCACGCGTCCTCATATTGTGCAAATATGAGGCTGAACGTTAAATACCTAATTGCAGACGCGCCAGTGTGCTACGTAACAGTTCTACTCAGACAGACACAGTAACCCCGCGGTCTCCTCGTCGGTTTCGGTCAGGGTATACAGGCAGCGGGGGAATGAGGTATTCTACCCTTCCATGTGAAATGCCATGCCCGAGTTAAAAGGCAAACTTCACGGGAAGATCGTTTTCGGCGGCATTCTCACAACGGTCCTTCGGCTGACGAAAAATACCCTCGGAATTTCAACTGTAAGACGGTGTTTCCTACTTCTTCGTCATTAAAAGCACAACGAGGAACAAATGAGAACGATTATCTCACATAATAAAAAACGGAATAGCGTCAAAATGTAATTAGAAAGTATTTAATTTCCGACTGCTGTGCACCATAGATGCTTATGTTCTTTTTCTAAACGATGTACAATGGGGGTCTGCGGTATTTCAATGCCAACAGGGAAAGCGCTCCTCTGTGCTCGTGTGTTCCTGTCTCACACCCTTATTCCTTCTTTATCTATTCTTTATCCCTTGTACCCATTTCAACCTCGTTGTCATGGAGACTAACATAGAGACACTCACTATGACGCTTTCAACCACATATTGGCGGACGTAGGGCAGACGTATATCACATCGTTATCGTCATCACGTCTGTCAAACTCAAGCTTTTTTGATTGTATATATTTTATTTATAACCACACATCCTGTCACGTGTGTGCGCGTGTGTCTGTGCAAGTGTGTGGCTGTGTGTGTGTGTGTGTGTGTGTGTGTGTGTGTGTGTGTGCGTGCGTGCCTGTGCGCGTGTGTCAGGTCTCAGGGCACCTACCAGGGCATCATGCGTCCAAAGCGGGTCCATTTGGTGCGGCTCACTAGAAACCCCACGGTGGGGTCAGTCACTGCGTCCCAGGCCCGGCCCACAA
>OMKP01086443.1:0-16319 GCA_900302375.1 Bathygadus melanobranchus | reverse complement strand
CGGCATTGAAACACAATGTCACGGCATAGGGGTCCTCTTTTAGTAGATTAAGCTAACGCGCTCAGAAGTTCATCTGGAAGACTATCTGTGTTGTTTGGCTATCTGCTTTAAGAGCGATGAGATGCAGCAGACCAAAACTGACCTCCCAAGTCAACATATATGACCCTGGTAGCTCGCCGTGATCGTATAGTGGTTAGTACTCTGCGTTGTGGCCGCAGCAACCCCGGTTCGAATCCGGGTCACGGCATTGAAACACAATGTCACGGCATAGGGGTCCTCTTTTAGTAGATTAAGCTAACGCGCTCAGAAGTTCATCTGGAAGACTATCTGTGTTGTTTGGCTATCTGCTTTAAGAGCGATGAGATGCAGCAGACCAAAACTGACCTCCCAAGTCAACATATATGACCCTGGTAGCTCGCCGTGATCGTATAGTGGTTAGTACTCTGCGTTGTGGCCGCAGCAACCCCGGTTCGAATCCGGGTCACGGCATTGAAACACAATGTCACGGCATACGGGTCCACTTTTAGTAGATTAAGCTAACGCGCTCAGAAGTTCATGTGGAACACTATCTGTGTTGTTTGGCTTGAACCGTCATAGTTTAAACTGTATAAAAGGCTAACTGTGAAACGTGGACTCGGCAGAGGAGACCATGTACACTGCAACCAAATATCAGCCAACAGTGCCCCCCTCCGGTCCAACACGGAACTCACCGGGTCCCATTCATCACCAGCATTTTATATTCAACTGTATTTTCTTATTATTATTTATTTGTATTCGTATTCCGCATGTATCTGTTGTTGCTTACTTTGAACTTGTTCTTCTTTTTTCTTTTTTTCCAGCTGTAACACACACCTTCACTCTCCTAAAGAGTCAAGGACCAGACGAATACAGATAACTGGAACCTCTGCTTTTAGCAGGTTATACCGACAGCAGAGCTCCACCATGCAGCCCTCAGGCCGTTCAACACAAGAGGATCTAATGCACTTCCGTGTTCAAACTAAATTAAGTGCTGGTCAAAATATGACATATTAGAAGTTACAACCTGTTTGCATAAATGTGAAAGGGAGACCCGTATGTCGTGACATTGTGTTTCAATGCCGTGACCCGGATTCGAACCGGGGTTGCTGCGGCCACAACGCAGAGTACTAACCACTATACGATCACGGCCAGTTACCAGGGCCTTTAATGCATACGTTATTCACTTCGGTCCTCGGGTAACTCCTTTGGTGGTCTCTAGCAGTCTCAATAAAATATATTACTGCGAGGTGATCTCGCGAGATTAGGACGGTCTCACGAGGCTAAGAGAGTAAATCATTCATACTCAGGCGAGCGCTTCCTTGAACCGGCTTGAGTTTCCAACATCTGATTTCAACCTCCTCGAGAACGGACTTCAATTAGGCTCGGTTCGTTTCAACCTGAACCGAGCCGAGCGTCCAGCTTCAAAAGCCACCATCGATCATCCGATGAGGTGATCGATCAGGGAATGCCCAAGACGTCATTGTTATTTCAGTGCTTTAATTGGCTGAAGCCTATTAGTTAATTTGCAGCCGTTACCATGGAAAAGTTCTACCAGACTAGATGGAGCAATCTGTTTTATTGTTTTATTGTATTGTTTTATTGCTGATAAAAAAAATAGCAAAACATGTATAACAATAGCATATTAATTCATTCATTTTTTAGCAAAGGCGAAGCTGTAGTTTACTATACAGCTTACTGTGGTGACATACTGTATGCATACATGCATCAATTTAATAAATCGCATTACAAAACAATGTTAATGAAGTATATCATTGTTCATGTTAATCAATGCATCTTAATCTTAGACTTACATTTACATTTAGAGCATTTGGCAGACGCTTTTATCCAAAGCGACTTACAAAAAAGTAACACATTTGTCGAAAGAGGGAGACAACAATATATCGCTGAAGGTAGAGTGCAATTAGAATAGAACAAGTTACAAGCATTCCTGGTTGCCAGGTCAATAGAGCAAGTTTACAAATGTACAGTTGCTAGGTTGGCTCTTTACTGTACAACAGCAGGTAGCCACGATAAGATGCTACACAAGATAAGTTATATTTCAAGTGCCGGGACATACCAGCCTACAAGATCCTACAAAGAGCCAAGACATACAAATATGGAAGTGCTAAGGAGGGTCTGTGCCTGCGAAGAACGATGAGCTCCTAAATCCAGCAAGCAAGCGTTCAGAAGTGTTCAGAAAAGAAATGCTGCTTAAATACTGCAGGTGTGGTGGGTAAAAAAATGAAAAATCTGACTTAACATTAACACCTTCTTATTAATTCATTAGAATACACCAGAATATAATAAAACAACTGAAGAATATTCGCAAAGGTGTGCAAATGAAATGTGCAAGTCATTATATGTTGGCTATAAGTCGAGCAGCTGATGTTGAAGGGGGGTGGGGTTCATTTAGGATTAATTAACGTAGTTTGGGTTACAATACATCCACAACCTAAAGGTGGTGCTCAACAGTTAGCCTCCCACACGCACTTCTACGTTTACATTTACATTTTGAGCATTTGGCAGACGCTTTTATCCGCTAGTGCAACAAGCCTCTTCCTCCCTCAATCCAGTCTGAATAATATGCTAAAAACAGGCCCGTATGCCGTGACATTGTGTTTCAATGCCGTGACCCGGATTCGAACCGGGGTTGCTGCGGCCACAACGCAGAGTACTAACCACTATACGATCACGGCGAGCTACCGGGGCCATAGGGGTCTTGTCCGTCATTTAAGATCCGCTGCTAACGCTTCGGTGGACTGTTTAAGATGGGATACATATATAATCTAAACATGTATGATCTCATATTGAACTAACTTGCTTTTTTGAGCCAAGTCCGATATTCTACATTTTCAGAAATTGTTCTAAATAACAGCCAGTTAAAAAGGTACACCTCACCAGCTATGGAGCCGACAGTTTAATCATGGTCATATATTCCCATAATATCAACCATCAGCATGATATTTGCAGTTTACAGCATTCAGTGTTCGTTTCGTCACCGTACAAGGGTTAGTATGATTAACCCTGAATTATTGAGTATGATTTCCAACGCGTCCTTCACCCGTGAACCTTTGAACGCTGGAGGTCGCTGTGTTTGCGTGAATCCTGCGCTATAGAATATACGCGCATTGCGCACCGATCTCCTAATTCATAAGTTAGAAACAGCGGACCGCTCGCCTCCCCATCAACTGCGTTCATAATACTTTTTTTTTTTACAAGAGCGGTTTACTTGCGTATCTGCAAGTGGGATTCACTGGATTTATGATAAAATGGGCGAGCGTTTTTTGAAATAGAATAGGCCTTAACACTTTTCAACTACTGGCTTCTGAGGGAGAAGCTCTTTCACATCTCTGCTGTGTTTTATTATATGTAGACTTAATAAGGTGCCAGAGGTAAGTCTGTCACACACACACACACACACACACACACGCTTGCTTTTAATCTGAAAGGTAGGCTTATGCCGAATATAAGTTATTCATATTAAAATATGATTTGTGAACACATTAGGCCTATTGGTTAATGTTTAATTCAAGTTGTAAATGTATATTGTCTTGCTATGCTTATAGGAAGGGAAATCTATTTTTGACCAGATATTTACATATTACATATGTACAGTTTTTAGTTTTTTGTGTTTTCTTGTTTATGTTTCATTAAACGATGATGTTTAAACACCAGACCTACTGGTAGTGTCTTCTTCTCAAGGGCAAATGAAAATGATTTTAGCTGTGACATCTGTGAATCATCTTCTGAACACTCCATCTGTACTGATGTGAATTTTTGACAGCTGTGGTTCTTCAAACATTATGTTTACTGAGTTTCTGTTCTGTTCTCCACAGCCAACGATGCCTGAGGCTTCCTTTAGGAAAGTCCTGCAGCAGTGTGTGTCCGTACTGATGGTGGTACGACTACAGGGTAAGTGTGTTCTCCTTAAACGCGTCGAGGTGTGTGCGTGCATGCGAGCCACCCCTGCTAACGGTGAACGGTCCCAGGCAGGGTCACGGCACCGGAGACCCTGCAGGCTCCGGTGGAGCTGCCCTTCACGCTGAGCTGCAGCCTGCGGGGGGGCGAAGCGGTGAGGCAGGTGCGCTGGCTGGACGTCCAGAACCAGACCCTGCTGACCTACCGGCCGGGACACGGGGACAGCGTGAGCGGACAGCAGCACGTGGAGTTGGCCTCCTCGCCAAAGGACACCTCGGCCATCATCATCCGGAGGGTGGGCTTCCGCGACGAGGGCTGCTACACCTGCATCTTTGACCTGCAGCCGTCTGGCTCACAGCAGGGCCAGACCTGCCTCACCGTCACCTGTGAGTACCAGACTCTTTCATGGAGGTGGAGGTGAGGAGGTCAGCATGGACACAGCCCAGAGACTGGATTAACCCTCGCTTCGGTGTTTCAAATGATTTCCTGTCCATTTGAATGTGCTCTGTTTCGTGCACAGTTTATTTATACAGCACCTTTCCAGAGCAATTGTCACGAAGTGCGTTACAAAAGTTCAAAACAGTCTACAATAGACACAACACATTTCACAGCGCACGTTTAAAACACAGAGTAAAAAACAGCACATCACGTCACAAGCCATGCGTTCATGTCAAAAGGGAGTTCTGTTTCATAACGATATATTATGCAGCAGGTACGAGGAAGGGGCTTATCCTTATGTTCTACAAGCCTGCACAATAATAATAATAATCTCACTTCATAAAAGGCCTGGCGATGTCATGTCTGGATACAGTTCCCTTCTGTTACTTCTGTTATTCTTGGCATTTCGGGGCTTTGGAAGAGAGAGAGAGAGAGAGATTCTGCTAACCAGAAACATCTGTTCATAAATCCTAGTCAGTGTTTATGCTTTGGGGCTCATACCTCTGAATATTAACACCCACCCCCTCTCTTCTAGTACTCCCCTACACATACATATCTCTACACACATATCTCTACACATCTCGCTCTCTCTCACTGAGTAACTAAGTAAATGACCAATGTTTTAGCTTATGAAGAGGAAAAAGTTGTCACAAACATGTTTTTAAAACTGTCTCTCTCTCCCAGCACGCATCAAAGCAGACAGCAACAAGACAGCGGTGAGCGGCAAGCAGGCCACCCTGTCCTGCTCCTACGGCCTGCCCGAGAAGGTGCAGCAGGTGGTGTGGAGGCACACCTCGGAGCAGGGCGAGTCCAGGGAGGTGGCGTCCTACACCAAGCGCAGCGACCCCATGATCGAGCCACCCTACCAGGGCAGGGTGTGGCTCTCCTCCTCCCTGTCCGACAGCCAGCTCACCATACAGCCCGTGGCCATCCCGGACGAGGGCTGCTACACCTGCCTGTACAACACACACCAGGAGGGTACCAAGAGCTCCACCGTCTGCCTGTCCACTTATGGTAATGGCTCATCAGTTATTTCTAGGAGTGGTATGGCACACGCATACATGGGCTACATATGTGACATACAGTACAACTTACACGCATGGTCCACACGCATGAATAAGACAGTGAATAAGACCGTGTCATTGTGCTAGGAAATAGAAGTCTGCTAGTTCCAGCGCAGTTATGTTTGCCCTTTTGATTCAGTTCACTTCAAATATCTTTATTTTTCCTTTTGCATGGTAAAAGGTTACAGTGCATTTAAAGAATGAGGTAGTTTAGACCAAAGTTCAGCAGGAATAAAAAGGTTTCAGTAGACCTGTGCTGTAGTTATTCGGTGTTCAACGATGGCAGCAGTGGCACTGAAATGAAGGAACGGTAACAACATGTCACCCTTTGAAAACCCACTTTAAACACAACACATAACAAGAGTTAAGGCCATAACACATATACTCCAAAACCCTATCAATGAGAATGATCCCTGCACATAGGATGAGATGTAGAGGGTCTGCTACACTGGCTACATGTGCCCTGTGGGAGCTCTTGAGCAACAACAAGTTGGGATTTGTGCAGGTAAAGCTGAGTACATCTAGGATTATGAGAGGAATGTGTACTCTCATGGTTTTGGATGTCTCTCTGTTTTTCTTGTGTTTTTGTCGTGCGCGTGTGTGTGTTTGTGTGTGTCCGTGTGTTTGTGTGTGTGTGTGTGTGTGTGTGTGTGTGTGCATGTCTGTTCCTGAAGATGACTGTGCTACTGTTTCCAACACAGAGGGATTCTTTTTGTCCCATCACTCTCTGCCACCCTCCATCTCCTGCTTCCAGCTCTCTCTCTCTCTCTCTCCCGTGCTCTCTTGTTCTATACCTCGCTTTCCCTCTCCTTATCTCAATTATCTGGACAAACAGTAAAAGCTTTTGTTTGTAAATGAATGATTATTGTAGGCGTCTCTGGGTGCAGCACACTCAGATTGTTGTGATAGATAATGTTTGTTTTGGTGGTGCCAACAATGTTAGACTCACTCACACATCACTCTAAATACCATCGCAACACATTCTCTCTCTCCCTCTATTGTACCCTCGCTTTCTCCTTATCTCTCTCCCCCTCCTTGTCCTTCTCCTCCTTCTCCTTCTGTCTGTCCATCTCCTCCTTCTCCTTCTGTCTGTCCTTCTCCTCCGTCTCCTTCTGTCAAACCGTAGGGACGTAACACATGTTCATGTGCCATCCCAGCAGCATGTCCATGTTGCTCACTAGTCACCAGGTCCTTTACTCCTCACGGCGGGGCCGTTTTGCACTGCCACATCTGGGCACTGCCACATCTGGGCACTGCCACATCTGGGTATTGCTGCGCCTGTTATTATGGAATGCTCCACCTCCACCGCCGATCCAAACCAGATCTGTAGTGGGCATGCGGTTCACAGCCTTTGTGAAGGCGCTTGATGCAGCCACAGCCAAATATCTGTGGCTGAATCTGCGGCCGCCAACAACTGTTCTCAATTCCAACAAATAACATTCCATCCTCCGAGAACAGGGAATTGGAAACAGCGAGAGCTTTTCTGGTGGGGTCACGAGCGTGGAAGAATCCACATGCCTCCACCAGTAGACCTTTGCTTTAGGTATCACATTTAACCGTCAAGATGTAACATGTAAATAAACGAGAAAAATGAATAATGTGTTAAAATAATACATCATCTAGGCTATGTTATGTATATATATATATATATCTTTCCAACGTTATTTTCAGGCAGCACAGCATTAATATATAAACCAAAATATTTCTTTTTGAGTCGACTACATAGTATAAATGGTTATACTATACATACATACTATTCTATTAAATAGTAAATACGAATTCCCCATCTCTAACATCAATTAAATCCTAAAACATTTCATTAAAACAAGCGTTTCATCTCCAGTGTTGCCGAAGCCACAGGTGAGCTACAAGACCACGTCTCCCGGCATCATAGAGGCCAACTGCACCTCAGTGTCTCGCCCACCCACTGAGATCGTGTGGAACGTGGAGCGGGATAACCGGACCATGGGCCCCCCCGTGACCACCCAGCTGCACCACGCCGACGGGACCACCCTGGTCATCAGCACCCTGACCGTGCAGTCGGGCCTCCTGAAGGACGTGTCCATCAAATGCTTGGTGCACCACAGAGGCCTGGAGTCTGCCATTGCTGTGTCCATGAACACCAAAAGTCAGTGTCTTCTGGTCAATTACACGGTTTGCCTCGTTGTTTTGGTTTTAAGCTGCCGCCGGTAATATTCCAGAGCAGAAAAGAGTGGAAGAGAGCAACATGTTGAGACTAAACAACCAAAAAACATCCCCTGCCTCTCTGCTCCCTGCCTCCCTACATTTCCCTGCCATTGAGAATTACGTGTTGTATTCACGCAGCTGTGGTTGACACACAAGACAGAGTCCATGAACTAATCACAGTAGAGATGCCCTGATTGGTCAAAAATGAGCCGGGTGTGGTGTAAAATTGAAATTGGCTCATACAGAGGCAGGTCACTCAAAACAGATATTCTCACAGCACATTTCACTCACTCAATAGCTGACGGAGGGCGACGCCATTTCTACAAATTATGCTCAAATAACAGCTCTTAAATCCCACAGCTTTGTGTGTATTTCTGGGCGGTTAGCTCAAACAAGCCACACATTAGCCAAGAATGTAGCGCTGTGGGGAAGGATTTACGGTTAGCAAGAGACGTGCCAGACATCCATACGTCCCACGCCTTTAATTCTTCACCTCAAGGTGCTCTGCAGGCTTCTGTAACATCGCTCCCTCCAGTCCCATATATAATACATGTAGTGTTGAGCTGCAGGTCAGTAAGTTCACGTTGAGGTCATGATGAGACCCATTACGTGTAATTCACTTGGGTATCACGGGGGCCAGTAGAGCGCATACTGTAGATATTATATCACAACAACACAAATCAAATCTTCCCAAACCCAATCAGCCACGTCTCCTGAAGGACCTGGCAGAAGGTGACATGACTTGACAATCACGCCTTTGCTGATTTGTGCTCTCATCGTTTCCTTCTCTTCTCTTTCCTCAGTTGGAACAGCTCTGGCCATCTTGATCTCGGTGACCACAGTGGCAGCACTACTGGTCATGTCTCTCTGCTTCTGCCTGTGGAAGTGTTTCTTGCATAAAGACAGTGAGGATGTGTGCGTATCATCATCATCATCATCATCATCATCATCATCATCATATCTTTACATTTACCAGACTAGAAGGCGCTAGCTTCCTGTCTTATTTGAACGGCATCATGCAGAAGTCCGGCGTGTGACCCCCTTCACCGCACCAGAAGCATTCTACTTAAATGTTTATGCTGTGGTTTGTGGATCTGTTTCTCTAGACCTTCCATCCGATTCAAATTGATTTTTGGTTTTTGGTTTGGATACGATTTGGTTTGGATGGATCTCGATCAAAATGGAGCATTCTTTGGTTTGGATAAGAATCCCCATCAAAATTGAGCAGTTTTTGGTTTTGACGATTATACAACTATAAATTCTTCCATAACTCTCTCTGCCAGCCTAAGCATGTGGTTCTTGCTACACCCAGTACAGCGTAGTTTAACATCACAATGACCTTGTTGGCAAAAAAAAGACTGAAACCGTTTTTTTCCCCTTCTTCTATCCAGCTGAATAATCTTTTAGATTACGCAGGAGCCTGACGAGAAGGAGCTGCTCATGAGCCAATCACATCGATTCCAAAGGTTTCACCGAATCACCCGAGTACCTGCCTGACGGCCACCTCTGGTACAATCCCACTGACGACCGATGATCGCATGACCTTCGGCACATCTACTGTCTAGCTGGCCTGGGCCCGCGTGCGAGTCTGTAACGAACCCGTTGGGAGTTGGTTCGTTTATGGATTGGTGGATTGGTGTCCCGGACATTAGCGTTGACTGCAGTCACAGTGTAGAATATTAAAAGGTTTCCCATTCACCTATTGTTTGTTTTTTTCAATAACAGCATCTGATCACCTGAAAATAATTGTACTTGTTTATCTCTCCTGTTTGTTTTAAATGCAGACAGCCTGTGTCACTGACCTGTACATGTTTTGGTGATTGATGGGCCACGACCAAATGAGATGTTTTAGACATCATTCACAGTTTTTGTTGTGTGTGTGGCGGTGCTTTACGTGTGTGTCCCTGTCTTGTTTTTGTATCTATTATTAGTATTATGAAGTGTCATATTCCCTGGTTATGGGACCATGTCCAATGGCTTGAATCATTTGCCTTTGCAATGCTGCGGCCATATTGGTTGCCACGGCTGGAATGCATTTCTGGTTGGCTGATGGCATACATTATAGACTCACGCTGTTTGTGTGTATGAGCGTGTGCGTGTGTGTATATGTGTGTATATGTGTGTGTGTGTGTGCGCGTGCATGTGCATTGAGATGTGGGTGCTACAAGTTTGAATGAACAGAAGTGCCATTGTTTTAACAGAGCGTGTCTTGTTACGGTGGCCCGGAGATGTTTTCCCCTCAGTTTTCACCTGTCACTGTGTACTTGTGAAACTGTGAACTCACATATAATCAATACTTATAAATTGCTCTGGGGAAAAGGTTATTAGGGCGAGAAACCTCTTCTTATTGTGTTTACTGGTATGTGTAGAGACATGCTTTGGAACATTATTGCTAAGATCATCTTCTATGAAAAGCATGTGATTCTAAACGTTTCTTGTGCCTTAAAGCTGCCAGCATACGCTTAATTTATCCTTTTATCATTGATTCTACCGTTTGTTCAGTTTATGCAGCAATTTTACCCTGTACAAACATGATACAAAAGGTTTTATACTTAAAAAGAAATACTTAAAATGCTAAAAAACATACATACAAATGACAAATTGTTGTAAAAAAGGCTTTTGTTATAGTTGTATTACTGTTTCCGGGCCTGTAGTCCAGCAGAAAATGACCACTTGTGTGACACGCACAAAAATAAATGTATTTAAAAAACGGTTTGTGTTAATACAGCGTACATTCTCTTTCATATCCTTCTTCCTTTCTGACTAATCATCAACAGACAAGTTCACCAAAGTTCAGCCGATCGGTCGGGCTTCAAGCAGCGAAAAAGAAGGAGGCAAAATGAATTTAGTGGAATCCTTGTTTCGGTCTCCAGGACTGGCTAGCAGATGTTCTTCTGTCCTTCTCATCCCCTGCCAGATGGGGCCACATACATGTGATGATTTGTACTGGTGGAATGTAGCTAAGTACATTTACTCTGTACTAAAGTACTGTACTTTAGTACATTTTAAGGTACTACATTTTAAGGAAATGGAAATACTTGAGTATTTCCATTTCCTGCTGCTTCATACTTCTACTCCCCTGCATTTGAGCAAATATTGTACTTTTTAATCCACTACATTTATTTGATAACTTTTGCTACAAGTTTCCAATATTATAAGACTATAATATTAAATAAAGATCAACTAATAATTGATGATGTATTATTATAGATTAAGCTACTCAACAGTATATACATTCATTAAAAGGATCCCTACCAGTACCAGCTGCAACAGTAAAGATGAACACTTTAATGCATCAATAATTGTAATCCAGTAATATATAATATATAATATATAATATATATAAGAAGCCTTGGCTGCTCGCGCTAAGCTAGGTACTGGTGACGGTTTGCTGTTATTGGATGACCTCCTTTCAGAGCTAGTTTCTTGTTTGCTCGACTACGTTTAACATATACGAGTATAACGTATCCCAGATTGATTCCTGCTCCCACTGAGGCCTTTTCCCTGTCATGTTTTTACTGGAAATATCTCAGCTGTCTGAAGCTAAATATCTCAGCTGTCTGAAGCTAAATTCCTTCCTAATCCAAATGTGTATTATTTCATGCAGCACTCATTTCAGCACACCTTGCTGATTCTTTCTTTAGAATTTATATTCCAACATGCGCTGACAAGTGGCGACACACACACGCGCGCGCACACACACGCACGCACACACACACACACACACACACACACTGGTAGACAAAGGATGGCTTGAAATAACAGAGATGGTGTGCATGGAGGCTAGTGTGAGGGCATTGTGTGAGGCCTGATTATATCCAGCCCTGAGGTCATCGTGTGTGTGTGTGTGTGTGTCTGTGTGTCTGTGTGTGTTGGGGGGAGTGGGGGGGGGAAGCTGTGTTGAGACCTCATGTGGTGGTCTGTAACTGAGGAAATGTATGTATTACTTTGTTAATAATAATAATATGTAATGTAATGTATTCAACTACCGAGCACTCAACCTACACAACCGCCTGACCAATGACATTATCAATCTAAAGGCACAATGTCACGTGTGATTCACATTATGGCATTATGAAATGACTTATTATGCTCTACATTATTCAGGAGAGTAGTTTGACATTTGACACGAGGGAATGTCATTGTTCCATGAAAGGAAGCTATTGTCTTCCATTAAACGTCTTCCATTCAACATCATGTACAACAAAAATGAAACGGCTTCTGATAAAAGAAAGTGTTGTGTTTCCAAGAGGACTTACTTATGACGAGAGGATCCGAGTCCTTGACTATATCATGAGGTTGGATGTGCAAACGTCTATTTCAGTCTCCTTCAGCTGACCCAGGGCTGCCTGGAGGAAGCTGCCCCACTAGTCGGTCAATCTGCAATCTGTAAAATATGTTGAATATGAATCATTATGGATGAATCATAATATGGAGCGCTGTCTCCATTTCAGACATAAACGTGTCGAGGGAGAATTCATCATGGTCCTTTTAACATCTATTTATTTGCTTAATCTCCACCAGAGGTCAGCGTAACCCTAACCCTAACCCTAAACCGCTGTCTAGTACTAAGAGAAGATGTGTGGTATTAAAGAGCACAAGAAGGGGTGGCTAACCCTAACCCTAACCCTAACCCTAACCTTAACCAGCTGATTAAAGGTGCTCGGCCGCACCGGAGCTGTTTGTCAGATGACGTCAGGGGATGAATGACACTAATCTCCAAGCAGTCTACCTGTATCACATTCCGGTTGTTTGTAGTTATAATACATTTGATATAATTAGTAGTAGTTATGGTTGTAGTTATTTATGCATCGCCAGGCGTGATCCTTACATTGTCCTGTTTCCGTTTAAAGGTTGTGCTCAATAGGTTGTGCTCTGCAACCTCTTTTGACACTGTTCTAAGTGATAAGTATTTATAGTCTGGCTGATGAGTCACACACACACACACTAAACTGTTCAAGTGACAGGTAAACCACAGTGCTCTGGGATATCTGCCTCTAATGTGAACAACACGATACCATGTGGCTGTAATTAGATGTTGAACATTTGACAGCCAAAACCCGAGAGCAGATATGACAAATGTATCACACAATGACATTGATTTAGCTTCTCTAGAGTGCCGACTGGGGCCGTGTGAAACTTCCCGCTGATTGTCTTGATTGAAGTGTCGTGGGAAAGTCCTGCGACCGGCAAGGGTCCTGCATATCGCGCTGTGATTGTAATGAACGGGTCTCAGTGATGTAATCAGGATCAGGTTCAACAACATGCTGTTGAGCCCCTTTACCGGACCAAGGGAAGCATCTGCTTCCATGTTGAACTCTGACTGAAAGGACAACGCCAGACAATTTGATATGTTAATAAAATACAAGTAGCAATGAAGCAAATGTTGCATTGAACGTGTGTAATGCATATAAGTCATTTATGATCGTATTTTGTATTAGGCCCATGACACAATGAACTAGCTATGGGACAGTGTTATATATACAGTATATATACTATATATATATATATACATATATATATATGCACAAGTCAGGCTAAGTATAGGGTGAGTATTAGACTTAGTGTTAGTTATAGAGTTAGGTTTTTGTAAATCATTTGTTAGCTCAAGGCTCTTGAGCACTGACACACTAAACTATTGTTTTCAAATAAAATACTCAGACTCAGATATTCAAAAGCACAATAATATTAAATTATAAATAATGGAATATAATTATATATATTAAATAAATTCAATAAACTGTAAGCGCTATGAGAGCGAAGACAAAAGGTGAAAGGAAAGGAGGAGTAGGATGGAGAAGAGCGGGTCAGGGTTAGTAATAGTGTTCTGTGGCTCCCCCTAGTGGTACACCTTGAGTCGTGCAGACACGTATAAACCAGGGATAAAATACATATGGAATTATTTAGATACAAATATGTTTTCCGTTAAATAATGTTTATTAAAATGTATGTATTGATCTTGTCAAGTGAGATGACTCTGAAAGCCTTGTTGGATTCTTTGGAGGTCGCTAACTTAAATGAGGCCTTTCTCTCCAAAACGCTCATCGGCCACACGTGTGACGGTGGATCTGTCATGCTTGGGCACAAGAGTGGGGTGGCAGTCAGACTCCAAACACTTTTCCCAGATATCATGGTACGGCACTGCTCCGTTGTGCCAAATCGGTCGTGTCCTGGACAACAGATGGGTAGCATCCAGTTTCAGAATGGTCCAAGCTGTATGGAGAAATGACCCCTGCCCTACATTTTACGCTAGCAGCGGAGGATGCCATGCGTGACAGCGCTATCCATGCCAAGCGACACCGGCCGGGCCGCGCACCTGTCATCATACGCTTTCGCAAAGAATTTACGACTCGTGTGTAATGGGCTACAAGAACTATCGGAACTGTCTCTTGAGCTCCAAAAACGAGTCTGCACAATCATAATGACACATGAAGCCATTTGTCGGGAGGTCAGGGTGTTCGAGGCCATGTGGGAGCGGCCGGGTCGTCATAGCGAACTGAGCCAGAGAGAAGTCTACTCTGTCCAAGGTGTTCCCCTGCATACAGGGCGATCCAGAGATAGATCCCTGGGAAGACAAGGGAAGACCAAACAGCATACAACAAGTTAATCTATGATTTAAAAGTGCTTTACTACTTGGGGAAGATGAATCGGCCCTCTGAACCAACCGGCAGGTAGAGTAAGAACCTGCTGACCATCATTATACAGAATCGCCATAGTATCCATATGCTTTGAATCGATTCCTCATGCGCTGAACCAGTGGCGATTTTAGGGTTTTAAAACAGGGGGTACCATGGGCAGCGAAAAATATATCATTTTCTTTTAAATGTTTTTTGACATTGATTTGAAAACTGTAATGTTTTTATACCAACAGTAGGGGGTGCAAATGGACCCCCTGCACCCGCGGTAAAGTCGCCACTGAGCTGAACTCATATGAACGGTACTGTTTTTATTGTATGTGTTTTGTTTTTTAAGACAGATACATTGCCTATTTATAAGAAACATTTGATTAATCTTTTTACTAACTTGTAGTCCTCTTTGCTCGTAGATGTGTGGCTGTATCTTCTTTTGAAATGTCTCAATACTGTCTTATTGGACGTAGTCACTGACACATCCTTTCACATTCTGCATATCTAGATGCTGCAATCCTATTATATAAGCCTAAAATATATATATATGGACGCATGGCGTCCCCGTGTCGCCACTTGTTGTCACTAGGGGGCAGTGTAGCTGCAGCCAATGACACCACAGCGCTACAGTATGGTGAATACTGTAGGCCTATATTTAAATCGAAAAATAATATAACAACAACAACAACAATAATAATGATAATAATAATAATAATAATAATAATAATAATAATAATAATAATAATAATAATAATAATAATAATAATAATACAACAACAATCATAGGCCTAGGCATGTTGTAAGTGATTCATTCATTCACTGGTTGGTGACTAACAGCGATGTAGGCCTAACACTAAGACTAAGACACAGTAACAGTGATGATGCTGAAGTATATATTACTATAACAAGGCAAACGATGTGGATAACATTTATTAAAACTTGTTGACAATGTGGCTAACAAGTCAATGAAGACCATTGTTTTAGAGTCTATGATGAACACGAGGTTAAAATCAAACCGTTCTATCGTAGCCTGTATGCTAAGCATACACAGTTTACCAAAGAAAAACATACATTTGCATTTACATTTAGGGCATTTAGCAGACGCTTTTATCCAAAGCGACTTTGTCGAAAGAGGGAAACAACAATATATCTCTGATGGTACAGGATAGATGGTACAGTACAATGAGACTAGAACACGTTTTAAGCGCTCCTGATTGCCAGGTCAATAGAACAACTAATTGAAGTAACACAAAAATGTAATCAACAGAGTAGTGGGTCACTAGTAACACACGGGGTGTTACTTGTAACACAGGGTGTTACTAGTCACTAGTGGGTCCCTAGTAACACAAAGCACAACAAGCATACTCTGTGCTCTCCACAAGACACTGGCAGCCTGCCTCCACCTATGGGTGTATAATGACCACCTTACCTTACTATAGAGAATGACAACATGGTGCTTCCCTCGTGCAATGGCTACTGCCGTTTGATGTGAATAATATGAACGTGATCAAAGTAAGAATTAGCATGAACATGAACCCGACACTTGGACATATCCATAATATTACATGTGTTAGTATTCTACACATGTAATATGTAACACACTCTCTACCTGCAGCACCTCACATCATCTAGAAGATACCAGGCTTGGTGAAGGAGGCTCGAGGAGACTACTACTGACTACACTACTGAAAGGCGCAGATAAAATATTTATTATGGATAGATTATATACACAATACAATATATTGATTATGTATAGGAATGTTAACAAACAAAAAGGGGTGGTGAGAAAAATAAAAGCACTTCTTTAAGAAGATCACATGAAAGATTAAAGAAGGAATACAAGGAAAGACTTCATGTTGAAATATTAGTCCTGGAGTTCTCATGTGACCTTGAGTGGTCTCAATATATTCATGTCGTGGGTAAAAGTGTTCATATTTGCAAGCTAATCCGATGATACTTAAGGGATTAAAAATATGGTCTAATGCTGACGAGCTAATGATCAGAGTAATTCCATCTCACCACTGCCATCACATCTCATTACTCAGTATAATGTATGCTTTGGGCAGGG
>OMKP01086439.1:0-10748 GCA_900302375.1 Bathygadus melanobranchus | reverse complement strand
AGAGTGAGACCATCGTGTGCCGGAGCTCCGGTGCACAGCGGCAGCCGTTGAGATAACAGGGTTAGTGATGGACGGACAAACACACACACACACACACACACACAAACGCACAGCTAACGCCCACACACTGCCGGTGCACAGACGTGAGCTAATTACACCTTAATGACAGTTCTACTGCCGTGGCCCTCGCAGGCCACCGTACAGATAATAATGAGAGTCAGTACGCCCTACGCAGCACCTCTCTCTCTCTCTCTCTCTCTCTCTCTCTCTCTCTCGCTCTCCTCCTTCTTTCTTTCTTTCCTACCCTTCTCTCTCTCTCTCTGTCTCTCTCTCTCTCTCTCTGTCTCTCTCTCTGTCTCTCTCTCTCTCTCTCTCTCTCTCTGTCTCTCTCTCTCTCTCTCTCTCCCTCTCTCTCTCTGTCTCTCTCTCTCTCTCACTCTCTGTCTCTCTCTCTCTCTCTCCCCCTCTCTCTTTCGCAATTCAATTCAAATGAGCTTTATTGGCAGGAAAACAAAAGTCATCTCATACTGCCAAAGCAAACATAAAAAAGGTGATTCAAGTATATTTTACAAGGAGGACAAGAAAACAGATTCAAAGCAACGCAAAAAAGACGACTAATGAAGTAGAGGAGAGACAGATGATGAGGGATTGACTACCTTCTTGTGTGTTCCACTGTGACACGTGCCGACATTGCCCTGCTTGTAAGGCACTGAGCGTATTTCCTCCAAGTCTCTGCATTTCTGATTAATTTTATAAAATCATGTCCTATCTCTCTCTCTCTCTCTCTCTCTTTGTCATTTTGTTCAACAACAAAAGAAGTCCCCATACTCAACACGCCCTGGCTCCAGTCCTAGCATGGTGAATTCAAGTGGTGCAGAGTGAACCCCTACAGCAGGGGGGGGCTTTTCTCCTCTCTGTTAGTTTATTGCCTCATCGGGTTGAACGGCGCTGGCACGGGAGTCGCACGCGTTTATTCGTTTTATGTCCGACACAGGACAATAATCGGAAATGAGAAAATATGAAAATGAAAACACAGTCGCTTGCTGAACGCCCTGCTTCTTCTGCTTGCCTCCATGTGACTCACAGACAACACCGCCGGCATACGGACCCAGCGGTCGGGCTTCAACCGCAACGAGCAGAACGTTTACTTCCTGTCCATCCTGGTGGCGGACAGCGGGCCCCCACCCCTGAGCTCCACGGGCACGGTCACCATCCACGTGTGTGGCTGCGACCCAGGTGAAACCACACACACGCTGACACACACTGACACACACGCGCACACTTGGCACTGTGGTCCAAACTAACTGTGGCGCTGCCTCGTCCAACACGGACAGCTAACTCTTGGGCTGCCGTTTTGTCCAAAAAACAAACTCTAAACTATAAACAGCAAACTGTTTCCCAACACGTGTTTCAGCTAAAGAGGAGATGTATTCATGTTAACAGCACGGGTCGTTACTCTTGGGGGGTTTTATTTGTGTTATCGTTGTCTTCCACACAGATGGAGCGATCCAGTCCTGCAACGCTACGGCCTACGCGATGAGCGCTGCACTCAGCCCCGGAGCGCTGATAGCCTTACTGGTCTGCATGCTCATCCTCATCGGTAAGCCCACGGAGGGATGGATGGAGGGATGGATGGATGCAGATAGAGGAAGGGAGAGGGAGGGAGGGATGGACAGATGGATGATGGGTGGATAGAGAGACGGAGAGGGAGGGATGGATGGATGAATTGGGTGCATTTATTACCTGAAATACTGTAGTGCTGCCGAGATGCCCTGGCCTACACATTTTTGTCTGCAGATGTACGAAAACATGTTTGTTTGGTACAACAAACATGTCACGTCGTGAGCATTCCTACTAATAGTGAATCAATCGCAATCTGTACAAAATAACCGCAATATGATATTTTTTATGCCATATCGTTCAGTCCTGCTGAATAGATAGCCGGATGATGGATGGATAGACGAACAGACGGCCGTATGAGGTCATGAATGGACGGATGGATTGATTGAAGGGTCGGGGTTATGGAACAGAATGAGCGTTAGCTTGGCTTCGCAAAGTTTCGGAGCGTTCGTAAAGTTGAGGAGCGCTCTCCCAACGCCTCGTAGCGAGACAACGGCTCTGCCGGTGCTAGCCAACTGCAACACCGCCGGTGCCATGAGAGCAGGCGAATACATTTATTTCCTGCGCGGCGTATATGCTCACACCACCAGCGACCACAGAAGACAAAGCGGCCGGCAAGCGTTCATTTCCCATGCAGCCCGGGGAATGTAGGTGACAGCTCGCCACAAGTCGCGCCCGGGAAAAAGCTCACGGAGACGAGCTGAAGCTGAGCAGAACACGGCTCCGTGTAACCGACACCCGAGAAGAGCCAATTTGAGGGTAGATGGAGGACAGGTTCAGTGTAGGTTCATGCCAGGTTTTCTTTCTGTCACATGGAATGCGCCCGAGTGCATGTACAGAGACAGATGAAAACACGTTGTTGGGAAAAGCAGTCTGAAGGTTATTTGGATCCCTGCTTATGTTTATTTCATGGATGAATGCAAAAGTGTGTTGTTAAGTGAAAACCACTCATGTTTGGATTGACGTTACGTGATCGTGTGTGTGTGTGAATGCTATGCGGCAGAAATATCATTTTCCCATAGGAATTAACCCCGTTTTGAATGTGTCAACAAAGATCACCGACAATCCTACACAACTATTAACACATCCAGACATCACCACTGTCCCTGAACCTTTGATGGATGCACCCATCAGTGGCCATACGCCGTAGAGCTTGAGTTCGGCACGCCCGCCGCAGACACAGAGACACATACATCCTCCCGTCTGAAGCTCGCGCGACGCGACACTGCCGGTGTGAACGTACGGTAACCGGGCATGACGAGCTAGGGATTCGACGGCTGTCTCTGTGCGTAGCGCCCCCCCCGCGAGCGTGCTGGCGTCGGCGAGAGGCCATCACCGAAGGAGCAGCGAGCCGTCACCGCTACGAGAGGAAATGCTAAATGTAGTTCCGCGCGACGCAAAGCGTCCGCGTTCCCATCCGCCGAACCCGGGCGCATTCCCATTAACGGCTCGATGGCGGTCCCTGGAAGATGTTTTCATAGGGAACGCGCTCCACCGCTGTTGGTGGTGAGAAAAACAACTGAGATGAGATGAGAAGAGGAAAAGATGTCGTAGAAACGCATGAATATTTCATGTTCCCCTTCGGGATTTTTGCGTGTGTTTGCTCTGTGGTTTTTGTCTGTGAGGAGACTTGCTTTTGTTGAAGCCCGGAGTGGAGGCTTTCAGGCCCTCTGAGTGGTGTGGGACCACTTGACTCACCCCAGCAGCACCGGGGGAGGCCGCCCGCCGGGGCAGAGCGAGGGGGAGACGGAGTGAGCAAACGGCTGCCTCAGCACTCGCATCCCTCTGGGAAACCCGGCTGAAAATACACACTGATTTTATCGGGGGGGGGTTGGGGTTTCAAGACATCCTCTCATATCAGACAACGCACACGCGCGCACGCACACGGCACTCGAAATGCACACACAAAGACACGTGCGCACGCGTACACACACAGCCTCTCGGAATGAGAGTTGGACGGAGGAGGCTCGGCATTGTCCTCTGTGAATGTTTCATGAGCTCTTCGTCCCGTCCTCTCAGTTGTTTTTCGGTGTAAAAAGAGTCTGAAATAACGCTGTCTCAGTGGGGTTTTTTTGCTACTTTTTGTTACCCACTTGTCTGTGGGTTTCCCACGCACGCCCAGGTCATCCTGTCCACGACGGATGACGTGAAACCACATGGCACTGCAAGAAGAATAAAAGGGACACATTATATTTAAGACCCGCAGTAATGAGGGCAGTTGATGTTGTGCTTCCATTTACCCAAAAAAAACATACCGAGAGTCTCCAAAAGCCCATGATTTATTCATCAGGTTGAGTTTAAAAGCTTCAACCGAAATAGGATGAATATGAGAAACGGACCCTTTTGCAGCTAAGAGAAAACAAAAACGAAAGCTATATTGAGGTTTTGGTGCCCTGGGCCTCACTTCACAGACACCTAACCTTTATGTGTAGCACTAGTCTAGTTGTATAATAACCTTGTATGGGCTGACATTGTTCAGAGTCTTCAGTTATTTTTATCATTCCGATTCAGGTGCCCTAACCAAAAGTCATTATCGAGAGTGCAGACTGCATTACCCACATCTCCATGTTAAACATTACGCCCGCAATGTCTAATCAATTGGGAGCAGTTGTAACATTCTCCCTCGTTTTGATCCCAGAGACACTAATTGGTGCTGTGAAGTCGATGGTGATTTTGGCGATTGATTTTGATCAGTTGAAGCAGACAGCGAAGCACCTCATCAAGGCATTGACGGACCGGGCTAATCAGGAGTTCCCGGGTCTCTGCCGGTCATCATGTGGACAGTAATATCAGCGGGGCCCGGGTCCCTGAGGGCTGGGGGACAGCAGTGTGTTAGCAGTTATCTCCGGGAGATAGCAGATGGCAAGGTCGGTGTGAGGCCGGGCAAAACAGTAGTGGGTTGTAACCTCGGTGGTGTCGGAGCACCTATCTCAGAGCCCACTCTGCTGTTCATACTGCTCATGTGTGTGCGTGCACACACACACACACACACTCACTCTCTCACTGACAGACAGAGAAACCAGCACCACAACTAGTAGCTCCACAGCCTTGTCGTATCCCATGAAAGCATATGTTGTACATACACAATGGGCATATCGAGCCTTAGGTCTCTCTCCCTCTCTCTCTCTCTCTTTCTCGCCCTCTCTCTCTCTCCCTCTCGCCCTCTCTCTCTCCCTCTCTCTCTTCTTCTGTCTCCATCCCTCCCTCTCTCTCTCCCTCTCTCCCTCCCTCCCTCTCTCTCTCCCTCTCTCTCTCTCTCTCTCTCTCTCTCTCTCTCTCTCTCAGTGGACCAGCCTTATTACATCAATTGTTGCGCTGATGAGAAAAATGAAAAACAAATTCTTGCCTAATTAGCCAACAAACAAACAGCACCTCCATCGGCTCCTTTAGGGCGGGAGAGGGGGGGGGCGTGCCTGCATGATGAATCCACCCCCGCTACACTCTGGCATCTGCACGCATCCATTCCAATTACCTTCCATCTGCCACGATGAACTCGTGGGCCGGTGCAACCGATGGTGCCCAAGGGTAAATTAACCGTCTTGTCAGGAGCGTTAGCCAACATCTGTACGTAGGGCTGCGTTGCGTGAGCGTGTAGGCGGGAGCCGTCGTACACATATGAAATACAAAAAAATGCGTAGCTCGGGCAGACCGGGAATTCATGTTGACGCCATTGATGCGTTGCCAAGCCGCATTGGCTCCAGGAGCTCACCATCTTCCGGTGGATTCATAAAGCATATAGACGTTGGCTCTTAACCGGTTAGCGGGCTGCAGCTCCTGTCTACTAGTCAATCTAGTTCATCTGTGTCATTCATTAGATGTGCGCGTTGAAATGGGAAGGATGTGTGTCCTCCTAGCTAAGCGTCGAGGTGTCCCTGAGCAAGACACCTAACCCTAACTGCTCCCGACGAGCTGGCTGTTGTCTTGCACGGTTGACGACACCGTCGTCGGTGTACGAATGTGTGTATGAATGGGTGAGGCACTGGGGGTAAGCGCTCGGAGCGGCCACAGGGTAGAAATGTGCTATGTGAATGCAGTCCATTCACCGTTTACGAGCTCCTGAATCAGTGAAAAAGGGTAGTTTCTGGATGTATTCCTCAGAGATCTTCCACATAGGAGGCTTCCATATAGTTCCTGCACTTCTTCCCTGACTTTTATTCACATTTGAGGACGTCCTTCCAGTTTGTTATTGGATTCGGTTTGCACTTGCATGGCAATTATTGCTATTTGAAAAGCTGAACAAATGTTTTCGTGCTGTTTTCCGCCAACAACTACAGTGATGAGAAAGACTATGCTGCTATGTACGGTCCCTGGTATCTTCATGTGGACCGGGCGGTGATATTGAAACCCTACACATTTGGACGGTACGCCGTGTTTTGATTAGGGTGACCATTTTCAAATGAGTTATTGACTCGAAACCAGAATGCGTTGAACACCATCCCCTAATCCCTAACATAAACCACTCTCTACAAATTGCCTTTGTTGTTTGCTGGGAAAAAAAACAACAACACAAAAAACAACAAATACCCCCAATGAGATCTGTATCACTAGACTTCATTATACATTGCACACACACACACACCCCATTCTTTCCCCCCTACTCAAGTTCGGCTCATCTGTATGCATGGCAGAGTTCACCACAACAAGGCTCCCTAGTCAGATTACCATCCTCATCGGTGTAGATTTAGAGTAATTGTCTTCCCCCACGCTTGGCATGCATGAAAGTGTGCGCCCGGAGTTGAACACCGACCCACGAGTGTGCGCCTGCGACCCCCCACCCTCCCCAAGAGAGTCAACTTATCCAGTGACTTGTGCAATTTGGCTCGGCAAAGGGGAATAATGGTTTTAAAAAATAAACAGCAAAAAGGTTGTGCTTTTGGAGTCATTTGCTGACAGGGAAAGTCACTTTGTATACACATATATTTTCCACTTGAAGGCTGAACAGAACCTTCCCCTTGGCCTTGTAGCATCAGCAACCGTCGAGTTTCGCATCTCCATGACAATGTGTTCATTTGATTTTATGTGTTTATATTGCAATGCAACATCTTTTCCAAAAAGTTGTTTGGGGATCTAACACATTTATTTAGCATGTTGTTATTATTCGGCAAGTGCTCTTATTAACATTTCTGCTGTTGGATATGGAGAAGATGGCATCATCAAAGAGAAATAGCTGAGGAAGCGTAGACATAGACGCTCTGCTCTGCCAGTAAGCGATTAGAACATTTGAAGGGAGGGGAGACATCAACTGAGCACTTATTGCCAGTCCCACATTTTTTGTAAACTAACAAGTGCATATTTATGTCCCAGACATCCCCTCATATTGACTACCATAGGAAGTTTAAAGGTGCTGTATAGGGCGACAGTAGCTCATGGGGGTAGAGCGGTTGTCTGGCAACCGGAAGGTCGCTGGTTCGATCCCCGGCTCCGCCTAGCTAATTGTCGAGGTGTCCCTGAGCAAGACACCTAACCCTGACTGCTCCCGACGAGCTGGTTGTTACCTTGCATGGTTGACGCCACCGTCGGTGTATGAATGGGTGAATGTGAGGCAAATGTAAAGCGCTATATAAATGCAGTCCATTTGTATGTAACAATGACACCGAGTGTTTAAAATGGGTACTGCAGTCCAAATACACAATATTGGAGAGAGTTGGCTCCCCCTCCACCCCAGACTCGCATTAAACATTATTTGAGACGAGTATTCTATTGTAACAATGAGTGATGACGAGTCCTACTCTGTAAGTTGATCAGCTAATCTATGGGTTTGCGATGTATTTATTGTTTGCAAATTGTAAACTAGCTTATTATTACAACTCTGTCAATGGTAGCTAGATAGCTACCACATAGCTGATTATGTTTACAGTCACACAGGTAACATTTACGGTCGCACGGCTGTAGCATTGTTGTCGGAGAAGCCAGTATTTCGACTTGGCATGTTTCCTTTATCTCTGATGAGGTGTGTGTGTGTGTGCGTGTGCACAACTACCATCGGGGAGGGATACAAAGTGCTTTGATCCCACAGCCAGTTACCAAAGCATGGAAGAGCCACCCCCCGTTGGCTTCGTATAATACGAGAGAAACTATAGCGGTAACAGCAGCAGCTACAGACAACCAGCTAGAAACCCAGCCGCGTGGCTAAAGAAACAGCCAAGCACTTCAATTTTGACGGCCCACATGTACACCTCACAGGCAGCATGCTGTGTTCTGACATTTTATTTTTGTCAGTTCAAATTCTTTACAACACTGGGGTGAGCAGAGGAGGAGCTGGCCTTAATGTATAGAATGAAGCACGGCCGCAGCCTGGCCATCTGACTGAGACACCTTAAGACCTGCAGATTACTGCCAGCAGGGGACCCTGTCAATAACATCTTTTTCATAAAGGACCAGTGTGATTTGGTAAGCATCTATAGTCTTCGCTGTATTTGTTCTCTATTTTTATCTATAGCCCCTTTCACACATAGTTCCCAGCAAATTACTGGAATAACCTTTCATGCAGCTACGTTGTGGAACATTTCTGACTTGCGCCCTTTTAACACACGGCATAGCAACACCGGAATAGATGGGCCAAGGGGACAGTCTAGCAGATGGCAGCGATTTAACACTTATGGATGCCATCCGCCATAAAACTCAACAGAAGAATCTGAGGGGGACGGACTGAGGGGAGCTCCCTAATCTCTGAATATGTACAGTTTCCAGCCAATCTTGAAAAAAGGAGCTTGTTTGTAAACAAAAGAAGTTGCATTGATATTGTTATGGAATTATCCGGAAAGCATTGGCGGCACTACTAGCTTAAAAATGCATGTGAGATTTGCGGACTTAGTAGCAAAATCTGTATATGGAAAAATTGGAAAAAACATCTGAGAAAATTGTGGGGAATCCCACAATCTCTAGAAAGCTCAAGTTGGCTTCTGAACTTGGCGTCATGCTTGCTTGCAGAACTCCCGTCACTGTCATGACAATAATCACAGTCAAACACTCTCCCGTGCAATATTTCTTAATTTGTTTCTACAAACAAATGTACCTTTCCAGTTGGATTGCCGTAATTAGAAGTGACGTTTGATGCTGTCGCACGCTTCTCAACATATCTGGTTGACCTATTAAAGCAAGAGAGAGTCGAAACCCCAGCGGAGGGAAATGTGGGTGTCAGAGATGCGCCACACTCGTCTGATCACAACCAGTAATTGGAGTAACGAAGACGAGATTAAAGGCTCATTGATTTGTTTTCCTCTCCGCTCATTAGTGCATTTAGCGATCCGTTGTGATTGGCCAACAGCTAATTCACCTATAGCAGCTTCTTTGTCTGTTACAGGGGGGATTGCGTGCCTCGGGGCAGATGTTGGCTCTGCAGAGGCAACATCGCCTTCGAGGTCTCGGATGACTTATTGATACACAAATTGGACTCCATTAAACCTTTTAAATCATAAATCTGAGCGAGGAAAAAGGGTCGAGGAGGGGCGAGGAAATCCATGCTGATGCATTTATAATCTCATATTTGATAAGCCGTCATCTTTCCTTTCCATGTCCTCTGTCTTTAAAAGTAAAGTCAAAGTTTCAAAACACATTTTTGGTCCAACAAACCAACAAACTTCACGTATGGTATGGCACGTATGTGGATTCGGGTGTACCATTGCATAAAACCTTGTTCATCCTCTACTGGGTTTAAGCTTTTCAATCTTTAAACCTGAGTTTCTTAAAAGTCAAGGTCTTTAAAACAGATAAGGAAAAGGAACTTCGCTTCGGCTTCGAAAATGGCTTTTGTATTACCAGAACATCCCACAATTAACTGGTTTCATTTATGAATCCAATCAAGTATTCAAAACTTGTACTAATGTCTCACATTTTGTTCACATTATTGCAATGTGCATCAATTGATGCACGCTCTCTCTCTCTCTCTCTCTCTCTCTCTCTCTCTCTCTCTCTCTCTCTCTCTCTCTCTCTACCAGTTCTGGTGCTGCTCATCCTGACCCTGAAGCGCCACAGGAAGGGCCAGCGGATCGCGGAGGACGAGGAGGACATGCGCGACAACGTCATCAAGTACAACGACGAGGGCGGCGGCGAGCAGGACACCCAGGCGTACGACATGAGCGCCCTGAGGAACCTCTACGACTTCCCCGAGGCCAAGGGCTCCGACGCCGGGCCCCCTGACATCCGCTCCCTGCCCCAGTGGATCCAGGCCGGCCGGGCGGGAGGGGGAGGAGGAGCGGGAGGCACGACCGCATCTGTGTCCGTCTCCGCGACGGCGGCCGGGCCCGGTAACGAACCGCCGGCCGACTTCTCCGTCTTCAAGGGCTACATCCGCAAGAAGGTGGAGCAGGCGGACGCCGACCTGTCCGTGCCGCCCTACGACTCGTTCCAGACGTACGCCTTCGAGGGCTCCAGCTCGCCGGCGCTGTCACTGAGCTCCATCCACACGCTGTCCACCGCGTCAGAGCAGGACTTCTCCTACCTGGGCGACTGGGGGCCACGCTTCAGGCAGCTGGCGGGCTACTACGCCCCGGCCAACCCGGAGGAAGACGGCTCCTAGCAGGAGGTCGTCGTCTCGGTCGCCGTCGTTGTCATTTGATCACACAGAGAGACCCCCCCCCGCCCTAACAGCTGTGTCCTCCTCCTCCTCCTCCTTATCTGCCTCCTCTTCTCACCCTCTGATCTCTGATGTCAGATCATCAGTCAGGACTGGACCCTTGTAAGGACAGAGAGCACCTCCTCTTGATGGGACGAGAACAAAAAATAAAACAGACGAGGTCGTGCCACACTTTGAACTCCTCTTTGGTAAAGAACTTTCTTACGACAAAAAAAAAGACAAAGGAAAAAAAACAAAAACCTTCTGTTGAGATGCTTTTATGTCAGTTCCTCGTTGTTTTTTCTCTCCAAGTGTCAAGACACAAAGCCGAGGTGAGGATAGCAGAAAGTTATTCAATCATCATCTGGCAAAACAGGCAGTACACACCGGGAGTACATGTTGAAAGGGGGCACTGCCAGCACACCACAAGCAAGTAAAACATTACCATTTAAATATGTCTCCGGGCAGATTTTTCTCTCAAGTCGCTGACAATGAATCTTTTTTTTTTGTGGTTTTTTTCAGCCGTTGCAGACAGCTGGAAGTGTAAGCACTGAAAATGAACGCAGCGAGGCGG
>OMKP01086438.1:0-14686 GCA_900302375.1 Bathygadus melanobranchus | reverse complement strand
TTAGAACAACATACAGAAATAAATACAACCATATATATAATATCCAAACTAGTAAAACATTTTATGAGGATGAAAGATACAAGTTCTTACCTAAATTTCTGAAGCCTATTCAAAGAATACAGCAAGTAGTCTGCAATGATGTCTTCACCAACTAAATGATCTAGTATAGTTCCTACGGGAAGCAAAAAAGAACAGATTACACTCACCAAATCATTGGATCAAATCTAACATTTTATTATGCATTAGGGTCCGTGTTAGAATGTATGGGCTAGGGTAGAATTTATTCATTCATAAATTCAAATAACATTTACATTTAGAGCATTTGGCAGACGCTTTTATCCAAAGCGGCTTACAAAAAAGTAACACATTTGTCGAAAGAGGGAGACAACAATATATCGCTGAAGGTAGACTGCAATTAGAATAGAACAAGTTACAAGCATTCCTGGTTGCCAGGTCAATAGAGCAAGTTTACAAATAATAATCTTGAAGATAAGCTCCACCACACATGTGCTGTTACTTACCGCACAAAGCAAGCTTCATTCCAGTCTCGACGCTCTCAATTTTCGGGGGCAGGACTCCGGGCGTGTCCAGCAGATGAGTGATGGGTCTGTCACACACCTAGAAGGAGAGCAATGTATGTTTAAAGATGGCTGAAAACATAGGTGCGCCCCCATCCCCCTTTGTTTTAACTACACAATCTCTCTGGTGTGTTTTGTATTCCCGTCTATATCAACTGAGGTATTACAACATGCTAAATGTTGAAGTGCATTGTTGTTACATGCATGCTTCATCTTCTGCCAGGTAAATGTTTAGCCTACTTGACTCGGGTCCATCAGAACCACTGAACCGTTTGAAATCGGGTCCAACTACTCGCTGTCCTTTTAGAACGAGGTTCCATTTTCTTATTAGCTACTCTTGGTTCTATTTAGGTTTCTTAGTAGGTTGTATATATATGCAGGTACAATATTTGCTAGATGATGATACACGAGGTGAAAACCTTTTGGACAAACCTGAATTCTGGTGAGGACAGCTTTGGTAATACCTGGCTCCCCTCCCACCCTAGATGCGTGACCTGGACATCAGAAAAAGAGTTCTTAGACATCGCATGATGTGCAAGACATACATTCATTATCTGAAACCGAAGTCTGTATACCTTTATTCAAGTATGTTCTTCTTAACGAGTTAATGAGCGACGACTTTCCGACGTTCGGTACCCCAATTACCATCAGGCAGTAACCTGTGCACTGAAAGTTTAATTACAAATTAATCAGTGTGCTCATCCGTGGCTCTACATTTTTCGTAGTTTTTTTTTTTTTTAAACAGGAGGAACAAACCTCGTCTCGGTTAAAGCGTGGTTTACTGTTAATCAGCTCCGTCACCATGGGAACCAGCTACAACCGAGACAACAGCAGAAGGACATTCATATTAGCTTCATATCAGATCTATTTATAACTGTCATCAGATAATAAAATCTATTCTGTTAAGTTTTAGAATATGCTAAATTCCTCTCATTGGGCAGCATGCTTGTCTGAAAACCCATACATTTCAGATTTGTGGCCATTTTTAAGCCTGACCTTTTTAATGTTGTCGTCTCTCTGTCTGAGACTGTCTGTGAAGAGGATGTTCCTCACACCACTCCTCTCCAGCTCCTTCACCACCCTCTGAACAGGAAAGGTTACATGTATCTATGCCGTTCTTTGTGTTAATAAATGCCCTACAATCATTTAGCAGAAACCTAAGCAAACCTAAGTCAAAGCAACTTACAGCATACAATAAGAATTGGATTAACAGCAACATTTCTAAGTGCTGCAAATAAACAGGTAGCTAAAGGAATTGGACATAGGTGAGTTTTCACATATATGGTGTGGGGGGGATGGGGATTCTGCGTTATTCACTGAAAGTGACCACATTTCTTAGTGGACAGAGATTAGGATGTACAGTACCTGTTTAGTTGACAGGTCAGTCAAATCCATCTTGTTTAGAACCAGCAGGTGAGGCCTCACGTCAAGACTCTCCTGAAATAGAGGATTTCTTCCAGAGAACGGGATGTGTCAACGTTAAAGAAACGTGTCGAATAGAGAAGCAGTTTTATATATTATATTATACAGCATATTACCTTTTCACTGCTAGCACTGTATTGTCAACTGTCAATGCATTTTCGTCAATTGGATAATACGAGGTAGATTTGACACGGATACAAAAGGATATTCTGGCATCATGGATTTCTATAATGCAGTCCACATTCTTTATGGTAGCTCTCATCTGGTTGATTCCTGAAATGTGTCAAATAAACATTGACAAATAATGAACAGCTTACCAACACAATCATTTCACTCATCTGAGGGAATCTGATTGAAGAACACATGTTGTTTCTAGATGTGGATGCACTTCAGACTGAGGAAAACATCCATGATGGTCATGACATTGTCAAAGATGGGTTAAACATAGGGTGCCAAACTACCACATATAAGCGTGGACGGCATCTACAAGAAGAGGTCAAGATATGTTTATATAAACAGAAGATGAATAGATTTGGTTGAAAAAAAACCCCGCAGAGGTCAAAATTTAAAGCATTACTGAACCTTTCGCCATGTGTCCTGGGAACCAATGGGCCACTTCACGCTCACCAAAGTCAAAAAAGGTCCGGAATGTCGCGGCATTGCGAAGCACATGATACAGTTTCATGCTTTTCTCTTGGCTACGGAAAGCGATCTGTCAAGATGATTGTGAAAGAGCTGATAAATACACCCATTCAACACTAAAGACTGCACTGCGCACACTGTTTACATGCCGATCTGAACGTCATGCTATGTGCGCCTCCTCCTCTTGGGCACAATAATCAACTTCGCAGTGCATTGCGCCCCCTGCTGGTGAGGAGTGGAAAGTGTCTAAGTGCTATGGTTAAGTGCCATTCTTTAAATGGTAAATCGATTGCATTCATATAGCGCTTTTATCCAAAGCACTTTAGAATATTGCCTCACATTCATCCATTCATAGACACATTCATACACCGACGGCAGTGTCAACCATGCAAGGCAACAACCAACTTGTCAGGTGCAGCTGGGGTTGGGTGTCTCAGGGACACCTCGACACTTGGCTAGGAGCCAGGGATCGAACTAGCAACCTTCCGGTTGCCAGACAACCTACTCTGCCTCCTGTGCCACTGCCACCCCTCTTTAGTTCAAGGGATGTCTAAACTGTTTTTAAATATCACTTTCCTACAGTTAATGAATGAAAATTAATAGTGAAAAGATACACTGCACCTTCTTGAAAATATTTTACTGTTTTATTATTGCAATTCACTTACAATCAACACCAACAAAAAAATAATTGACACGAGCTCTTAGTGAAATATAATGCCATTTCTCTATTGTTAATCATTTGTGGCAAATCAAAGTGTAAGATTACAATCTCTTGAGTCAGCCGTCACCACATCGACATCTCTTCGTCTCAATTCATCCACCTCTACTAAAACCTCTTGATCATTGATCTACTTCACTTTATTGACATCAAATCCTAACCCAGATACTCATCACATGTTACGGCCCAATAGCTATAGGGCTACCAACTGATAATGCACTAGGTGGTATTCACTGTAAAACATGACATTTGTTTCAGGGCGGAAATGAAACCTTCCACTTCTGCTTTGTTCTAGCTTTATTCACTCTGACACAGTCCACATTGATTAGTTCATTCATTTTGTCTTTCATTTGGTAGTCTGATATACTGTAATCATTTTGCGCATGTTATTTTTGGCAAATGCCTGAAAAGGAGGCCTAGCGACGAAGAGGTTAAAGCTTTGACCGGAGAGGCTCCGGGGGGCCAGTGGAGGAGGAGTAGTGAGAGATGAGGCGGTCAGCTTCCCGCCAGCCAGACAGCAGGGCCCCGTGGACAGTGGAGTAGTAGCAGGGGTGGGTGGCTTCCCCAGCAAACAGCACCTGCAAGGGCTACACAGGGAACGGATGGAACAAGAACCACAATGAGCTCTTCATAGTCACTAAATGAGCTGACAATGTGTGAATTAGTGAGCGATTTCACACATATCTATTCACTATTTGTCATTTCACCAAAGCGACTTGGAAGTTGTTTTTTTTTATACAAGTTTGTTTTTTTACAGACCTACAAGTAGACCGCAGATCCTTTCCGCTGTACAATACTATCCCACCCTCTACCCCGAGTCTCTTACCTGAGACTGCGGGGATCCCTTAGTGGGCAAAGGCTCCATCAGGTTGTCCAGGTCCTGAGCGGAGCAGCCTCTTCCTGGGTACGTGTAAGAGCCGCAGGTCCAGGGGTCGTGGAACCACTGGGAGCGGAGCACCCTCCTTGGGGTGATGATGGGGTTCCCTAAAAGGACACAAAAGATCCCTTAAGGAACTCTGACTGCGACAAAATTGCAGATATAATATGGTCATTAGACGATAGCATCATGCTTAAAAAAAGCAGGTTTTCTTCTTGTAGTGTGGCATGCGCTGTTGTTGTTTTAGACAGACGAGGTCAAAAGGTCGGCCGGAAGGGGGTCATGTTAAGCTCACCGGTGAACCTGCGGATGAGTTGTGTGACTTCCTGCATGACCTTGCGCTCATCAAGTGTTTCCATATACTCTGACTCATGTCCGGCGATCCAGCCACACAGAACATGGCCATACCTAGAACAAGACGTTTACATGCACACAAATAAACCAATCTTAATTCCATTAAGGCAATCAATCATAAGTCATGTAAAACGCCTTCCGACCGTCAATACTCTGATTATGTTAGTGGACATTAGGGATGAAAAACATGCAAGTATTGGGATTATTTGTATTCACAGTACTTGTATCTTCAGGTTGACCCACAAATCTGCAATATTATCTTATTGCAATATTTACAGTCGCAATAATTACAGAATCACAATACATATCGTATCCACACACACAAAAATCCACTTAATATCGTATCGTGAGGTGGCTGACGATTCCTGTCCCTAGTGGCCACGTAAACACGGTACTCATGTATGTAAATACCAGCAATATGACCTGAATATCTAGCCTTATTTCAACTTATTACAATTACAACTTCTTTCTAGACAGAGGTGCTAACATCTCATCACTGACCTTTCGGTGGGCTTGAGCACAGTAAAACCAAACAGCTTTTTGATCCAGGACCTCTTCACGTCTGCTACCTCATCAACCAGATCTTCCTGGAATTATTTTTTCAATAAGACAAAAAGGGTCAGAGATTGAAGCTCAAAGCATGCACGTGAATAATAGCAGATTTGTTTTTTTTTGTTTTTTTAAATGGCGGCCCACCTCGTCTTCCCACACCAGGTAAATGATCTCGCAATCCACATCCCACCACGGAGAGTCAAACTCCACATAGATTTTATTGTTAGTGCCGAATCCCATTCTCTGCACAGAGTGCAGCTTGTGCAAAGGGAGAGGAGGACTGAACAGTGTTGAATGGTGCATTTTTAAGTACCCTGTTAGAATGGACAGAAGAACAGAGGAGGGATAGAATGAGTTGAATTTATTGACGTACTCAAAATGTAAGTTATTGGCCCACTAACCACAGGTTGCATCTTTGTACGCAGAACCAGAACACACCTAGGGGCACCGTGACGATGACGTGATCGGCAGCAATCCTCTCCCCGTCCTCAACCTCCACGATAACCGGCTGGTCGCCCCCCTCTGTGTTATTCCAGCGCACACACCGCACTGGTCGTTTGTAGGACACCAAGCCCCTGGGGAGCTCCAGCATCAGGTTTTTAACCACGCCTTCAAAGCCACTGCAGAGGAACGAGAACACAGTTCACTGTGACCCCTTTTCCTCCAAGGTATTTTGAGGGCGGTTTCGGAGCCGCTGCCTAATCTCGAACCAGTTCTTTGTGTTTCGACAGAGACAAAGACGACAAAGACGGAGACAGAGAGAGTGTATTTTAGTGTACCAACCCAGGAAATGTGCAGTCCAGTCCAGGCAGAGTCTTGTAGAGACCAAAGCCTCCCAGCCCCACCTCATCCATGCTGTGGCTGCCGTTGACGCTGCACTCCACCTTCAGCAGGTTACTGATCAGACACATCCGCTGGGCCTGCGTCCTGGCCCCCTCCCCTTGCCACTGAACCTTGGCTCGCCTCCGCGCCTGCACACGCACGCGCACGCACACACAAACAACAGAGAGTAGAGCTGGGTGAGAGCTGGCGAAATATCACATTGACTCTCTTGCTTTCTTTCCACAACAAATAATCGTTACGAGGTATTTGGTCAAAATAATCATGATTATTTTTATAAACTGTATATATTTCGTCGATATATTGTCGTCCAGCTGTAGCGTGAACTGGGGGTTTCCATACCTCGGTACGTATGAAGTCGCCCATGCTGGCCTGTGGCTCTCCACCCTGGCTGGCGAACTCTGAGGCTTCGTACAACAGCTCCGCAAACAGACCCACCGCAGGATTCATGTCCTCCGCCCTTAGCTTCTGACCTGCATGGATCCCCGAAGCAAACATGATAGGCTACTAATGATGTCCAACGTGTATGGGTGGTCTCACAAATCAAACTTTAGATTAACATCTGAAGTCTGATTTATTTGACTTCAAATTAATTTTGACCAATCATATTGCTGGGGGCGGGGATCTGTAGCCATATATGGAATGAGTCAACCTGACCAGCGGAACCACAACAAACGTGATATGGCTGACCATTAATCTCAGATCCAGAAGAGGACTGATAACTAAAATCATAGCATTGTCTTCCCATTGCCGGTATCCCTCCTTGGCCAACAGCAAACGCAAACTCAGCACTGGAAAACTCAACTTTTCCCCTAGCAGGTGGGAAGCTAAAATGTCCTGTCCGGACACCAATGTCCTTAGACAAAGTGTCTGTAAAAACCTGTGTAGTGGACTGGCCACTGCACTGTAGAAATACTATTTGTTAAAATCGTCTTATTCAGCATTAGCATTGTCAAACTTCTGTATCCGAGATTATCTTCTGGGAGCAAGGCCAAACCACGAGCATTAATGGTAGGAGGAACATTAACTAGAGTTCATACAGTTCACGGGATAAAATGTATCAGTCAACAATCATACAATTAACTTTAGTATGTACAGTCTTATCTATTGTTATGCAATCCAACGTTGTCTAGTGACCTGATGTCATGGAAAATGAACCCTGACAATCTAACTATCATCACAAATGATATTATATTAGTTAATTTGAATTCTCCTTGCACCTAGATGTAGCACCTTTCCTTTCTCCAATTGAAAGGTGTTGTGTTAGTTTGCATGTGTACCACTGTGTCACCACTGTGGTCAATTAACTAGGCTTCCAGTCTAGACCATGATAGTTGATAGGTGAACATGAAATAGTTTAGACCGTGAGAACCCCTCTTTGGTCTGTGTTTCTTTGTATCCTTTGATGTTTGTGCCTACAACGTGACTTTTAAAGTCACGCACTTTCACTGTCTAGTTGAAGATGCTTGGTTAATGCTCCCAGTGGGTCTTCCCATGATCATGCTCCATTCCAAGTCAAAATACTTTGCTGTCAAGAAGTGTCATCCAAGAGATGATCTTTCATCACCTGAACTGCTGAACCAGTTAGGCACCCAGGGCGGATGTCCTCCGATGTCCATCGCCTGGTTGCCTGGGCTGAGAGCCTCTGGTTCCAGGAGGCCGTACTCACGGGCCAGGCAGAACACTGGGTTCTCCTCCGAAGGACCATGTATCCAGTTAGCACCTATCTCGATGATGTTATTACCTGCACACATGAGAGTATGGAGTATAAAGTGATATCTTATGTGTTAGTGTAGGATAATCTTATCTGACGTGGCTTTGACAATGACACAAAACATAATAATGACAACAAAAAAACAGACAGCATGAACAACAATAACACTATTGTGAATCTTCACTTTTTTTTTTTTTTTGATATCTTGTGATATCTAAAATGATATGACATGAACATACAGACTTGCGAAACCACAGCTTGTAAACTGCTAATGGTTAACTTGAATGTCTCCTTGAACCATAATAGTCCTTGCATACAGTACTGCGTTACAGGAAAACACAGAAAACATGAATTCAAACATCTTTGTAATCGTGTGGAGCAGCGCATCCACCACGGTGGACGTCCATAGTACAAGCCGCATGTCGTGCAATGTTTACGTCAATGTGTTGATCAACATGTGACTTGAAATGTGAACAGTCTCTGCTCTCTTTCGCTGGTTATTTGAAGACTAAGACATTGCCTCCTCCAGTAGCCTACATCACAGCGGCATTGGTACCTGGTAATATTGAATAAAGTCTGAGTTTATACAACATCGAGCAGCGTAGAAGAGCAGTAACCTATATTGCATATTGCATATTGCATGTGACCCCGTGGTAAGGACATATTACGCGTTTCTCTTTCGGTCACCTCGTCCAACACCCAGCGTTGAGATGCACCACTATGCAACATCTATAGAGTAACCCTATTTCGGGGCTGGTTGTTGAACTTGCCGAATGTGCCCGTCTTTATCCTTCCTCCACTTCTCGCAGTTGCTTCAAGGATCCTCACGTTTCGAAATCCACATCTCACAAGTTTCTGTGCCGCTGCAACGCCTGATATGCCCGATCCTACTATAACTATTTGGGAGTTCAATCCTTGTCGTGACGCCATGGTTGTCTAACGGTACACTAACGGTGCACTAACACGTCTACATGACTTGCGTGGTAGATCGAGTGAGGTGTGAAGAATAGGATCCACAGTTCCGCGTTTGAAAGACCTCCCTTATTGCACTACTCGTTTTAGGACACTAGATGGCGCCTTGTACATGTTTAGCTGCGCGCGCATCCTGTCGTGTGCGTGTGTGGTATTCAGTGAGTGGAGTCTGTGTGTGTGTGTGTGTACGCGGGCGTGTTTGCATTTCGGGCCAGAAACCAGTTCCCCAGAGGCTAACGAACATAATTAGGCCAACTAGGGCTCTAACCTGTGGGAAAAAGGAACCGCCATCCCGAGAATGCACTCTAGTGATATCCTGAAGGATATGACAATGAACATCCACCCCTTCCATGGGAACGAGCTGGGTCACTCAGGAAAACAATGCCAAACCTTGGTCCAGTGAATTAACTACAGGAAACCAGCATGATAAAGCTGGTTTCATGGTGGGGAAGAGCCTGAGGCGTGTACTGTTGTTGCATTGTGTCTCTTGTCATCGTTGTATTTAATACTTTGAAACAAACAGGGTCACCGTGTATTTATTACAAAGTAACGTGTCAGAGATTACATTAGAAAAAGGTTGTTGTAGAATAATAGTAGGAGTACATATTGTGTACAGGTTCATACAAAACGTGATAGTAACATATAATAACGCACTAGAAAACATTACAAAAATTCATGGACAAAACAGAATACAAATTCTACATTTTAAAATGTATTCTATGAATGCGATTTTATACATTCTAAAACATTGCAGCTTTGCGTGAATAGATTTCTATAACAGTCAGCAGCAATATTGCAAGGTCTCTCTCTCTCTCACGCACACACACACACACACACAGTGCAAGCCTGGATGCACACAGAAGTTTAAACTGTGTCACTGGAGTGAGCCTTCCCCTCAAGTTGATGTAAGATGTTTGACTTCAGAGTGGTGTATCTGCAGAGAGGGAGAGAGAGAGAGAGAGAGAGACACACACACAATGAATGGCCATGATATTCCTCTTAATTAGATACACCTGTCACTCCTCGTCATGCAAACACACACACACACACACACACCAGTACCACGCAGCAGCAGGTTTCAGAGCTGGGATCCATAGGACCATGTCGAATAAACTGAAGCGAATTATGAACACACAAAACACACTGTCATTAATCCTCATTGACCCCCAGTCTGCTGCACACCAACCCTGTCAACGCTGTTGTACTCTCTAAGAGCCATCAGTAAAACACAGCATTTTGGTTCATTTCCAGGGCAATTTTATCAAATGTTACCTTAAATACCTTTGTTTTTCTATGTTGCACGACATACCAATATTCAATGACTCAATTCAATCATGTTTTATTTAAATACATTCACAAACACAGTTAAACATCAACGATTTTACAAACACAGGGTCAAAAACAGGGGAATTATAATTATTTGAGGGGCAAAATGCCCCGAGCCCCTGTTAATTCCTGACTCTGATACGCTGTCATGGATTTAAACTCAGTTGCTAAAACCAACATGGCGCTGTGTTGGTGGACACCAGGGTCCAGTCGCAAGGTGCATGTGGACGTGCAAACTTCAAACATACCTTTTGGTCAGTTTTGATACCTCCCGCTCCTCCTCCTCTCTGAGCTTCTCAACGAAGCTGTCCAGAACGGGGATCTCAAACTTGATATACTGGGCCACCTATGGAGAGGAGGACTGCATTATGGTCTGTACAAGAGAGTTAACACCGGCCTTGAGGCAATGGCAGCTGACATTACCGCAGAGATTAGACGAGAGAGCAGACATAATTCATTCTTACATCTTTGGAATTACATAAACAAGGTCAAAAAGTGAAATTCTACAGAAGCTGTATTTTACTGTGTCTGTTCACCTTAAAGCAGTCAAAACCAGTGTACTGTACACATTATCAGTCTTTATTTTGTCTGGACACGTGTTACAAAAATAACTACTGCTAAAAATATTACCAAAGTAAAAACAGTAGTAGCAAAACTATTACGACAAATATAGCAAATATTGAGTCTCGGTGCCTAAACGAAGGCAGAAGGTACAGTTTAAAGTTTCGTATGTGCGACAATGCTAGCTTTCTATTCTGCACAGTCGCTCATCTTGGCCCTATTGTTACATTAGCCTCCAAAACAGGATCTTACCTCAGCGTCCTAAAATGAACTCCAATGTCTGTTACTGGTGTACCATGGTTTGTTGTGCGTCTATATTTAGGCAGGATAACAACATAACACAACAGGGGCACAGGGGAGATGGGAGAGACGGAGAGAGAGAGCGCGAGGAAGATAGAGAGAGTGAGAGAGCGTGAGAGAGTGAGCAAGAGAGAGAGAGAGAGAGAGAGACCCAGACTCACATCGTAGGTCACTTCTTCTCCCAGGTCGGCCTCCATGATGAATATTTTGGATATTTTTTCACATGGTCCATAGAGCACACGGGCAACTAGTGGGTACTCCCCATCTCTCAGCTGTGTCCTCTCTACACACACACACACACACACACACACGCACGCACACACAAACCCACGCACACAGACCCAGACACACATACACGCACACATAAACGGAAAGTCAAACACAAATATTATTGAAACCCGTTTTATTTTATTGATTTATTGGTTTACAAATGATGTATTATTTGTAAACCTACCACCGGACTCGTGCACCATATACAGGACAAAGTCTTCTGATTTATTCTCTACCTTCAAGTGAAAGGTAGAAAATACATTTTAGTGATGAAGCGTCGGCCATGTCTCTGCATTATGAGCACAGTTTGAGGCCCCCTGGGTCCGTTTCCTACCCTGAACTTGTGGAGCAGCAGGCTGAGGACCTGTAGCGTGGTCATGGAGCTGTTGACACGTACGTTGGTCACTGAACCGTAGGCCGGAGTGAACACAGATGTCTGAGGACGCACGCACGCACGCACACACAGACACGTACGCACACACACACACACACACACACACACACACACACAAAATAAAGACGGTACATTTGGCTGTGAACAAATGTCCCTCAAAGTGTCAAACTGCTAGCATCTCCATGGTTTATGAAGGAAATCGCTAAAGGAAAGGAAACACCTGGCTGTTGTGTGTGTGTGTGTGTGTGTCTGTGTGTCAGTGTGTGTGTATGAATCCTTGTAGTGTATGAGGATCACAAGGACAATCGGCAGACATTGAGGGAAGAGCCTTTGTGTAACCCCTTCATTCTGGGAACAAACGCATGAAATACTGACCAACCATCGCCCCTGTAATGTTCACCACTCAGCAGTCACTCACATCCCTACAGGAAACCTCCCTGGACCCCCCTGCCCCTGCCTCCCTGCACCTGGAAGAATGCTTCAACTGCAGGGTGTGAGTGCACGTGCACTCACATTCATCTTGAAACACACACACACACACACACACACAGGCTCATATCCATCACATGGATGGAGATTGGAGTCAGCATGAGACGTCTTAGTCTTCACGTGTGCACAGGGCCGTCTCAAGCTATAAGCCGTGTAAGCAATGTCTTAGGGGCCCCAAGCCACCAGGGGGCCCCTCTTTTTTTGTGTCAAATTGTTCCGTGATCAATGTCAAAATGAGTTTAGCGTTAACATTTAGCTTTTGTGCTACAATTCTGCAAAAATGATTAAGCATTTATTTTGTGCTTTGTATATATGTGTCGTTATATAATAACCTTGTGGTTGTAGAAGTGTCCGTTGATGGAGAACCTGTGTGTGCGCAGGCACTGCAGGTCACGGGCGTTGCTGTGCGCCTTGGATCTCCTCATCACCTCCATGAAGGAGGCGTCGCTCCGCGTCCGCAGCAGCTGGGGAGCCTCCTCGTCCTCCTTCTCCACCTCCACCTCCACACCATCCCTGGCACCTCCTGGAGAAGGAGGTGCGTAGAAACAGTAGACAAACACATGAAGAACCTGTAGTTTCTAAGTGAGAGTTTTTTTGTGTGTTGTTATTTATTGCTATTTTACTACTATTGATATATACGATTGATGTATACATTTATTTATCCTGTCTTTTACATAATTCCGTATCAAAGACCTGGATCCCCAGAGTCTTCTATCTATACAGTATCAACAGTTGACTACTATTACAGCTGACTTCATGACTTACAGCGATTTCAGATACATGTCATTAAGGAGCTGGTTTGGCCCTTTGCGTGAAAAAAAACCAGTACCAAAGTAGCCATATTAGGGCTAGGCAATAATTCAATATTATTGTTTATCGTCTTTGAATGGTATTGTTTCATCATGAAATGAACATTTGACATTGGCCAAATAGTAAGGCTAGACGACAGGTCTTGTGGGGTGGTACATTTACATTTACAGTACATTTAGGGCATTTGTAGACGCTTTTTGTCCAAAGTGACTTAAAATAAGTACATTTATGTGTGTCTGTGACTCACTGCTTGGGTCTGGTTCGGTCTCTTTGCTTCGTGAGTCGTTGTTAGACTCAGCGGTCAACTGCTTTACTGCTGCATATTTCTTCTCTTTCCTGTACAAACATAACGATGTTGGTTAGGTTTGAATGTTTTGTCTACAATATTTCAACATATTTCCATTTTCCATTTTATTTTCCTCACACACAGAAACATAAAGAACATCCTTTATTGAGAATGTATTGAGATAGTGTTAGGACGTTTTTAACTGTTTAAGAACTCTAACTCTAACCCTAACCCTTTAGTGACATATCTTTGGCGATGTAATACAATTTTTGGACGTCAACGGAAAGTTTCCCACAGACTCGTTCGGCCAAATTGGGTAAAATAACGTCACTGTCTTCAAGACTACGTCTCACTAGGTTAAACATACAAGCAACAAGGTTACATGGAATGAGGTTGATGCATTTGACAAAATACACGGAGATCATTTATTCTCAGTCTCTCAGGCTATTTTTAGACATCGATCTGGCAGGCTAACACGTGTGTGCGTGCGTGTGTGTGTGTGTGTGTGTGTGTGTCACGTGTGTAACGATTAACGTGTCACATGCGTGTGACACGTTAATCGTTAATCCCATACCGGTTAAGTCCGGCGGCGGAGGGACATAATCTCTCGTTGTCGTCGTGCATCTGCAGTCGTATGGGCCTCCGCAGACCCCAGTAGATGCTCAACAAGCCCTCCAGAAGGATCTCTCCCTTCTCCTACACACACACACACACACACACACATACACACAAACATACACACAAATGGGAACACATTCAAACACACACACACATGCAGGTACACAGACACACATCACATCAGGACTTCCATTGTGAGCTGTCTTCCTGCTGGCAGGGTGCCTGGTGGTTTGATACAAGGTGTACGTGCTGGACAGACTGCTCACGCTGGAACAGTCACGTCCCACCCTGCCTGCAGCGGTACAGGGTGAGCTCACACACGTGTCACACAGCCACGTCTGCTTCAGCAAGTCACGTATGCATGGAGAGGCGATGGTGATAGGTCATATGTTTAATACATGTATGAAGTCAGTATATCATGAATTATCTCATAATAAACACCATTTGAGCTAATATACACCATCTACGCTCTCTCTCTCTCTACTAACCCTAACCCTCTCTCACCTAATTACTACTGGGCAATTAACCAACATTTACTTAATTTACATTTAGAGCATTTGGCAGATGCTTTTATCCAAATCTTGCTCATGTCGGTTAATTCAGTTAAAAGTACTCCGTCATGTTCAGTCACGTGCCTCCACCCTGTCCACATGCCTCCACCTTGTCCAAATAACGTTAGCCTGCGTTCTCTGATAGCGAAGCTAGCAGCATGGACGACATGAGTACAAACACAGCACTCTCAAGATGTTTTCATTTACATTTCAGTGTCACAAAGATTCAAATATGTACTCGTCATTCGAAAAGCCACCCAGCTTTAATAGTTCAGCATATTTACAGTACAGACCTTGTCAGAGAACTATGAGGGACGTGTAAAAAAGCAACTAAAATAAATAATTTTTCATGAATTGTAATCGAGGTAAAAGTTGGCATATTGATTTGAAGTGATATCGCCCAGCCCTGGAC